>CAUYPK010080535.1:0-14224 GCA_963574355.1 Loris lydekkerianus
TCTCTGTCCTACCCTAGTGAATCAGTTACTCTGGGTTGAAGTCTCATCTGTGGAGAAATACCAGCAATTAAGTCACCCCGCCCCCCACAGGCAACAATTGGAAAAGGAAAATCTAACCTTCCCACAACCACACACCCAGGGCACCACTTGGATAGTCCTCAGGCGATTGGCTCAGTTTGAAAGGTCCAAATCAATTGTCTCAGTCAGCATCTGTCTCAGTTGGGAGAGTTTTAAAGGTCTCTGGCAACTAGATCACAGTGGTCTGCTGACAACTAAAATATGACTTGCTCCAGTGCTCCGTGAAGTCAGGAGGACCCACCCAGCAAATACATTAGTCTGGGAAGGTTGATGCCTCCTTCCCCACCTTGCACCTCTGTCACACCCAGTCACTGATATCCCTGTAGGGCTGTGACCCAGTTGCCTCCAATGAGCACATACTCCAGGGGTTTGCACCTGCCTGAATCACAAAGAGATCTATGTCTCCTCAGCCAGGCTGCTGTTCTCTGCCACTATCTGGCAGGGGGAGGTGAGGCCTGACAACCTTGGGTGCTTGATGGAGGCTGGGGCTGTTCACTCAGTTCTAGCCCTGCCTCTGATGGATGTTACTGACAGAACAGGACAACTTTGCAGAATTTGTTTCTGTCCTAGCTAATTTCCCCTGCAAAAGAGAAGCTGTTTTGAGTTCATAGAACCTGCTCCTCAGGCCCTGTCTTTGCTGCTGCAGGTTTGTATTTGCATCACAGTTAGCTGTCAGTTCTAGCCTCCTGTCCTCCTTTGTCTAGGCTGATGATCCCCTGAGGGCCGGGTGCATCTTAGGCTCAGTAAAGCGGTCCTCTGGGTCAGCCCCACCCTGGGAGTCTGCCGGCACTGTGCATGTGTTTTCTAGGCCGCGCACGCCACCCAGGCCAGTACCACCTCAGGCAAACCCTTTACTTATGGGGCCTGCATTTTCATCCCAGATCTATTCCGCTGGTGGTTGCCACCAGAGAAGATGCACAGACTCCTCTGGTTGCCCAGAGAGACAGGGAGTGTGACTCTGGAATATCCAGGGGTGAGCCGTATTATTGCCAAAAACAGCTGCTGCTCTGCACCTTGGGGCACTGCTGTTCCTGTGTAGTTCCCTCTTAGCCGACCATCCTCTCCTCACTCCCATGCCACAGAGTCAGCACTGACCAGCAGCAGTCCATGCCCTGTCCATACCTCTCGAGAAAACACCCAATAATCTGGACTCCTGGGGGACAGGCCTCCAGACCTCAGAGTGAGAGTGGAGGGGAGTGCTGGGAGCTCAGTATTACAGGTAGAGAATATATACAGTTTTATACAGTTTTATGCCTGGCAGGAGAGCACCATGGCACCCTAGTAGAGGGAAGTAGGTCCAGTTTCTAGAGGGTCTCTCCCATGGACTATAATGGGAGGACTTTTGAACTCTGCTCATTTGTTTATGGGTACTCTGAGCCATTCGCATGGGGGAGGGGACTCCCATCTGCTTGGTGATGGATTTTGTAACTTTTGTTTGTATCCTTGGGGTCGCAGCTCACCTCAGCAGGGTTGATGTGCGTTCTTCAACCTTCTTTCTTGGCGCAGCTCTAATCCACTGGGTTACTTGCTAAATTTCTGTCCTTTAGCTCTCCTTCTGGATGGGAGCCTCTGTGGAAAGCTGGCTTCAGTCAGCCAGCTTGTCTCCGCCCCCCTACTTCTACTTTTCTGAGGGTTTTTATCATGAATAAATGTATTTTGTGAAATGTTTTGTTCTGTGTCAAACCACATTGGGATGATCATGTGTGGTTATTTTCCCTGTAATTCTATTACTGTGGTGTTTTTTATTAATACTTACATGCTTACATTGAATAAGTCTACTTCATCACAGTGTATAATCCTTTTGATGTGCTAATGGATTTGGTTTGCTAGTATAATGCTAAGGCTTTCTATATCTATATTCATAAGTCTTCCTGTGGTATCTTTGTCTAGCTTTTGTATCAGGTTAATCCCAGCCACATGGAAAAAGTTAAAAAGTTTTTCTTCCTCTTCTACTTCTTGGAAGAGTTTGAGAAAGATTGGTAGGATTCATCAATGGAAAGTTTTCAACTATTATTTCTCCAAGTATTGTATTTTTTTCTCTCTCTTTCTCTTTAAAGGTTTTGTCTAGTAGTCTAAGGTTTCTGCTTTCTTGGGGACAGTTTCTGTTCATTTCTTCTATAAATGGGTTATGCCTTCTTTTTCCTTTACATGTATCATCATTTTTTATTGTAAATTAGATATTTTAAAAATTATAATGTGGTAACTCTGGAAATCATATTTTTCCCTCTCCTCAGAGTTTCTTCCTTGCTTTTGTAGATGTTTATTTAGTAATTTTTTTATATTGGGAACAAATAAACTTTATAAACTATTTTATAAGAATAAATTTTATACAGTGTACTCAATACTACTATGAAATCAATATATAACCACCTACATACTCATACGAATGGTAAAACATAACTATAGTCCAGAAAGTTGAAGGAAAGAGGAGAGACAGGGAAGAGGAGGGGGGATATGTGAGGAGAGAGGGTATTTGGGGCGACCTCACCTAATGTGTGTGATGCATTGGTACATTTCAAAACGATTAAGAAATGAGTATAATTGTGATGGATGTGTTAGTCAGTTCAATGTAAACATTTCACATTGTATGTAGAAGCAGTACCCTGAACCCCACAAATGCATCAATGTGCAAAGTTATGATTTAATAAAAAATAATTTTAAAAAAAGAAAAAATAATAAACTTTATAAACTATTCTTATAAAGTCTATACTCTTAGTCATGCATGGTCTCTGAAGTTTCTATTTCTTTAGCTTGTGTTTAGCTAGTGTTTTGTCAAAGATTTCCTTGAATGCCAGGATTCCATCCCCCTAAAAAAGGCAGTAGTTAGGGTAGAAGAGAAGAAAAATAAAAAAGAAAAACAGAAAGCCAAGTCTCTCCCACTCTTTGCACTCTTTGCAGATTGGCTCCAGGGTGGGGCACATCTGTAACTTACAACTCTGCCCTATCTTCACTTCCATGCACTGAGCCTAGAAATCATCAAGGGGTGAAAGTGTAGGGTCTTCTCAGGTCTTTTCGGAGCACGTGTCCTGCCCTGGGCATGCACGTGGCCTTCTAAATCTCCTAGTATGCATGGTCCATTTTGAATGCCCCTTTTCCCAGAGAAACTCTCTGTTCAGCTTTTCTATCCAGGCTTTTGGCACTTGTATGCCTCAACCATAATCATTTGTGCCAGGTGTCTATGTGTAGTTTGTTTGCCTTATACTATTTTTGGGGAATGTTAGCCACTTTTCATGCCAAGAATGGTCTGCAAATTAGGAAAACAAAGACAAGCACTTTGTGTCAGTCCTTTGGGTAACACCCATACTGGTGAAAACTGAAAAGCACAAAAGGTCTGTGTTACTTCCTGCCCTGGAACATGGACCCCCATCTTCAAGGCCATCCCTAATTAAGGCCAGGCATAGTGGCTTGTACCTGTAATTGTCACACTCTGGGAGGCCAAGACAGGGGCATTGCCTGAGCTCAGGAGTTTGAGACCAACCTGAGCAAAAGTGAGACCCCGTCTCCAAAAATAGCCAGGTGTTTTGGAAGGCACCTGTAAAACCAGCTACTTAGCAGGCTGAGGCAAGAGGTTCACTTGAGCCCAAGAGTGTGAAGTTGCTGTAAGCTGTGACGCCACAGCACTCTACCAAGGGTGACCAAGTAAGACTCTGTCTTAAAAAAAAAAACAACAAAAAACCATTGCCAAGCCCTGGAAATGCGTGCAACAAGGCCAAATAAAAACACCACATAACATTCCAGACCAGGTACTGTGGCTCAAGCCTGAAATCCCAGTACTCTGGGAGGCCGAGGCAGGTGGATTGCCTGAGCTCAAAGGTTCAAGACCAGCCTGAGCCAAAGTGAAAACTTGTGTCTTAAAAAAAAAAAAAAGCCGAGCGTGTAACAGTGCCTGTAGTCCCAGCTACATAGGAGGCTGAGGCAAGAGGATCACTTGAGCCTGAGAGTTTGATGTTGCGGTGATCTATGACACCGCGGCACTCTACCAAGGGCAACAAAGTCAGACTCTTTCTCAAATATAATAAATAAATAAAATAAAAGGGTCATTTAAATCCACTTTTTTTTTGTTTTAAGACAGAATCTCTGTTGTCCTGGATAGAATGCCACAGCGTCATCAGAGCTCATAGCAACCTCAACTTCTTGGGCTCAAGCAATCCTCTTACCTCAGCTTCCTAGTAGCTTGGGACTATAGACACTTGCCACAACGCCCAGCTAATTTTTCTACTTTTAGTAGAGACGGGGTCTGGCTGTTGCTCAGGGTGGTCTCCAACTTCTAAGCTCAGGCAACCCACCCATCTGGCCCTCCCAGAATGCTAGGATGACAGGTATGAGCCCCGGTGCTTGGCCACTTACATTTTTGATATAAAGACATGTTTTATCTTGGTCCTTTCATAGTCGTGTGTCTAATGCGTATTTTAGGGTTTATATGTGTGTGTACACATTTTTGTATGTGTGTTTAACTCATGATGTGGTCTGTTTTCTTTGTTCATTTTTGCTATTCTTATAGTCGTCTTCATGTTTAGGAAGGTTTCTATTTGTTTTAGTGGTTTCCTTCACATTTCTGTCTCTATAAAACACCCTTAGTTCCTTCTTTCTTTAAGTGGCATTTCTTGTTTCCCTACTACTGGTAACATTTAATCAGGTCACATCTTCCTTGCCCTACTATCCCTCTCTTTTCTTATCACCCAGTTCTAGTGAATAATAACCTTTTTGTTTTTACTTTCAGCCTATGTTACTATAAATGGGATCCTTTGTTTCCCAGATATTTCACATGAGACCATCACTGAGTTTATTTTGCTTTCCACTTTCTCTCCCAGTTTTGTTAGTTTTATTATTTCCGCACCCTTAGAACGCATAACATTAACTCCTATTCCCATCTTTGTTTTAATCACCATACGATCTAGTAGATGAGAGTGGAGAGGGGAGAGAGAAGGGGGATTGTTTAGCTCCTACCTAGTGGGCACAATGTAAGGGTTATATGGCACACCTCCTGCGGGACACAATTACAACAGGGGCCTTACCTAACAAATGCAAATGTTGTAACCTAATCATGTGTGCCCTCATATTATATTAATCTGAAACAAAAAATAAGCAAAAATGTTTTAAGAAGAAATAAAAAGACCTAGTAGTTTAAAGATAACATTTTCTTTCTTTTTTGAGACAGAGGCTCACTTTGTTACTCTTGGCAGAGTGCTGTGGCATCATAGCTCACAGCAACTTCCAACTCTTAGACTCAAGTGATTCTCTTGCCTCAGCCTCTCAAGTAGCTGAGATTACAGGTGCCCACAACAACACTGGCTATTTTTTTTATTTTAAGACACGAGTCTCGCTCTGGCTCAAGCTGGTCTCAAACCTATGAGCTTAGGCAATCCACCTGCCTCGGACTCCCAAATGCTGGGATTACAGGCGTGAGCCCCCGCACCTGGATAAAGATAACATTTTCTATTACATAACCTTGCTTTTTTTTTTTTTTAGACAGAGCCTCAAGCTGTCACCCTGGGTACAATGCTGTAGCATCACAGCTCACAGCAACTTCCAACTCTTGGGCTCAACGATTCTCTTGCCTCCGCCTCCCAAGTAGCTGGGACTACAGGCACCTGCCACAATGCCTGGCTATTTTTTTGGTTGCAGCCATCGTTGTTTGGCGGCCCGGGCTAGATTAGAACCCTCCAGCTCAGGTGTATATGGTTGGCACCTTAGCTGCTTGAGCCACAGGTGCTGAAGCAACCTTGCTTATTTTTGAAACTTTCCTTTCCATGTGAAATTTAGAATTGGTTTCTTAAGTTCTAAGAAAAACTCTTTAGGTCATTTGCTTGGAATCATATTAACTCTTGGATAAACTGAAGGAGATTTACCTGTAAATACCTTGCATGCTTGTTAGTCTTACGGAGAGGCATTTTTTGTTGTTGCTACCATAAATTACTTGGAAACTGTGGTTTCTTCATGAATCTACTGATTGTCTTGTCCATCACACCAACAGGTCCCCTGACCTCTGCCTCCTCCCCTTCTTCCTCTCTGCACTTACCTCCAGGTACCTGCCTGGGCCCTGTCCCTCCACAGCACCTTGAAACAGCTAAATGGTCACAGGGATCATTTGTCCCCTTACATTGACAACATAGCAGAGCTCAAGCCAATCCCTCTGCAAGTCCAAGGTTGCACTTTTCAGTCTTCTCTTATGCGTATATTTTAACAAGCCTCACTGTTTTTAAGGAGGAGCAAGTTTAATATTGTTTTAGTCTAGGCATGTGCTGGTGGGCCCTGCGCTGGCTGCAGAAGAAGAGACAGGGTGAAGACAGGAAACAGCACAGAGGTAGAACTTCCACTGTGTGGCCAGTGGTGAAATGTGGGAAGCCACAAGAGGAAGGTCATCTTCCTCTTCCTAAATCTTTTAGGATTATGCGCGGTGGACCTTTTGCCTTCAACTTGGAGCTCTCAGGGAAAGTATGCCACATACTTGGAAGAGAGCACTGTCTACCTCTGTCCTCATCCTCCCTCAGCTCCCACACCTCTCCTCCAATCCAGCACCTCCAGTCTGGTCATCCCCTGAGGCCTCCCACTGTTGACTGCCTCTGACAATGAACTTCTGTGCCGGATGCATGGTGGATGCCCCTGGAAGGCTGTGTGGATAAATGAGTGAGAGCTATCATATATGTTACTTCCTGTGTCTGTTATCACTAGAACATGTCAGGATGGTAAAATCACGCCCAAAACATACTTGGTGCTAGTGTGGCTAACAAATCCACACATTACTGCTGAATGGGACCAGGCCCTCTGTGGCCTCAGAGCCCTTTGTGTGTGCAAATCCATCAGTCACCTCTCAGGTTGCTAACGGTATACTCCTGGGGGGCGGGGGAGGGCTTCTCTGTCCTAAGTGAGGCTGCATCACATTCTCTTTACTTCTTTCTTTTCCCTGCACTTATATTTTAGTCATCCAGGCTGGCGTGTAGTGATACAATCATAGCTTGCTATAACCTCAAACTCATGGCCTCAAGTGACCCTCCCACCTCAGCCTTCCAAGTGGTTAAGATTATAGGTGTGTGCCACCATGCCAGGCTATCTTTTTTTTATTTTTTGTAGGGACAGGTTTCACCATGTTGCTTAGGCTGATCTGGAACTTGTGGCCTCCATCAATCCTCCTGCCTCAGCCTCCCAAAGTGTGGAATTACAGGAGTGAGCCAGTGCCGGGCCCTCATCTGCTTTTGTGCTCCTTTAGGGCAGGGAAGGACCACAGGTGCCTCATACGCCAGTGCCAGGCACATAACAGGCACAAAGTAAAACCTGCCAGACCGACTGAATTGATTGTCTCTACCAAGGAGCTGGAGAAAGTTGTTCCCCTTTTCAAGTTAGTCCCTCTTCTGGGCTATGTGAATCATTCTCTTTTCCTTCTCAAGAGAGCCCCCCCAGCAGTGGGTCCCCCCCCAGTTCACTAGAGGACGTGACCCAGGATTTCAGATCCTGTTTGCAGGCCAGTTTCCGCTCCCCCCTCAACCCTGGTCTCACTCAGTTGAAGGGAGGGGAGAGGAGGAATAGAATGAATTTTTTTTTTTTGCAGTTTTTGGCCTGGGCTGGGTTTGAGCCCACCACCTCCATCATATGGGACTGGCGCCTTACTCCTTTGAGCCACAGGCACCACCCTCAAATGAATATTTCTCAGTTCACTCCATCCTCCGCCATTCTCTCTTTTCTACCTGGGAGAGGAACAGCTCGCAGAAGGGCCCCTCCCTGCCTGCCTCCTGCCTGGAACGCAGCAGGGCTCAGCTTTTCCAGGAATGATTCTCTAGAGTCTACACTCAATCAATGGTTCTCAAATATTTAACTGAGTCAGAATCATCTATAAGACTTGTTAAAATGCAGATTGCTGGGTCTCACTGCTGGAGATTTTCTGATAGTAGGTAGGACTGAGACAGGGCCTAGGAATCTGTTTCTGGCCAGGTCTCAGGAGATGCTGTTGGCCCCAGAGACTACACTTTGCAAAGCGCCCCTCTAGGTGCAGTGCCTGCCCCTCCACCACTGCCTGAGGCGCCCTGAAGGCCAGCTTCACTCCTGGCAAGTCTCTGTTCTGCAAATCATCGTGCCTGAGTCTTCTGGGGAGAGGCTGTTCTGATGTGGATCATTTTGTTTCTCCTCAGCAATTTTTACATATTACTCTGTGAAAGCTTCTTGGCCAGGAATAAACAACCAATGTTGTTTTGCACACTCTGTGTGTTTTTGACACTCAAGAGATGATGAAAATTTTCAACCCTCCACGGAAATATTCATTCGATTCCTCCTCTCCCTCCCTTCAACCGAGTGAGACCAGGGTTCTGATTCCAGAACAAATGAAGATCTTTTGAGTTTACTGCTATTAGCTACAAATGTGCCAGGGAGAAAAATCAAGAGTCTTATTTTAGAGAAACTTATCTCTGCCTGTCTCTCTCTTTTCCCACTCGATAAAGATATTGGCTTTTTAGAACCCCCAGCTCAGCTTCCGAAAGCCACAGTGGCATCAGTGGAGCTCTGAAGAGAAAAGCAGGGCCCCTCCCCCGCTCACAATCAGCTTTCCTTGGAGAGCAGGGAACCATCATTAAATGACAGCAAGTTGAAAATTGTCAGCAGAGAGGCGATTTGCATGCAACATTGAAACCCCCATGCCATCATCATTTCCGAGTTGTGACTGCCTGTCTGCAGGGACATCTTGAATGGTTCCCAGATCGTTGCAGCCTCCAAAATTGGACCGGTTTCATGAGCTGACGTCTGGATCTGCTGCCTCCTGGGAAGGTGGGGGTGGAGGAGGGATCTGATTTTAAAGAGCTCCTTAAATTAAAACCCAAAGTATCTTGTCTGCAGAGTGAGAACTGCGTCAGCATCAGCCAGGCACAGACTGTAAATGATGCTGAGAGATGGCCTCCAGGATGGCCTGTGGTTTAACCATTTCTGCACTGGTGGACAGGTGGCAACTGCACCAGCAGTGCAGCAGGGAGCTCAGAGCACATTTTGAATCAGAGCTTCTAATTATGAAAATCATTTGAGGAGCTTTTAAAAAATTACCCATGCCTGGGCTCCTTCTCAAAGTGATTACACAGGATTCCTGATGTTGAAGCCTGAGCATCAGTGATTTTTAACTCACCTGCACCACTGGTAATTCAAATGGGCAGCCAGTGTCGAATATTATTATTATTATTTTTTTTTTCTAGAGACAGAGTCTCACTTTATCACCCTCAGTAGAGTGCTGTGGCATTACAGCTCACAGCAACCTCCAACTCCTGGGCTTAGGCAATTCTCTTGTCTCAGCCTCCTGAGTATCTGGGACTACAGGTGCCAGCCACAATGCCCAGCTATTTTTTTTGTTACAGTTTGACTGGGGCCGGGTTTGAACCTGCCACCGTTGGTAAATGGGGCCGGCACCCTACTCAATGAGCCACAGGTGCTGTCCAATTTTTTTTAATTTTTTTTTTGAGACAGACTCTCACTTTGTTACCCTGGGTAGAATGCTTTGGCATCATCATAGCTCACAGCATACTCAATTTCTTAGGCTCAAGAGACCCTCTTGGTTCAGCCTCCTAAGTAGGAACCCACCAAGATGCCCTGCTAGTTTTTTTCTATTTTTAGTAGGGATGGGATCTTGCTCTTGCTCAGGCTGGTCTCAAACTCCTGAGGCAGGAAACCACCTGCCTCAGCTCAGAAGTGCTAGGCTTATAGGCGTGATCCACTGTGCCCACCCTGAGTACGAGGATTTAAAGCCTGCCTGCCACTTACTTGCTGGGAGATACTGTGAGGCTATTTATGTTCAGTTTCCCCATCAATTGAATGTGGTGGATGTTCTTTGCATCCCATAATGGGGCGAGTAGCAGGGCAGTCAGTGTGCATTAGAACATAGCCCAGTAGAAGATCCATGGTAAGTGATTAGTAAATGGTGTATTCTATTTGTGCTAGAGTTAGCAATTGTGGAAGGACCTTGAGTCTAGAAATAAAGCGAGAAATGAAATTAAAAATCTAAGGACCAGAAATAGCCAACCTTGGGTTAGGAGAAAATGTTCATAATACACATGTCTGATGAAGGACTTGACCCCAGAATATAAAAAGAGTCCCCACAAATCAGTAATAAATGAACAACCCAACAGCATAGGCTCAAAAGACTTAGACATCTCACAAAAGAAGACACGAGATTGGCAAGGAGTGTATGAAAAATGTTCCACACCATTAATCGTAAGGGAAATTAAAATTGAAATCAAAATGTTACATCACTACACATGCATTGTAACAGCTAGAATTCAAAAGATTGGCAACACCGTGTGTTGGTGACAACGTGGAGCAACTGGAACACTCACACATTGTGGATAGAATCGTAAAATGGCACGATCACTTTGTAAATTGGTTTGGCAGTTTCTCATAAAGTTAAGCATATTTGAGGTCTTCAAAAAGTTTATGGGAAATGTGTATTATGAAAAAACTGTGTACATATATATGTATTTGTTTTTTTGTTTTGAGACAGAGTCTCACATTGTTGCCCTCAGTAGATTGCCATGGTGTCACAACTCACAGTAAACTCAAACTCTTGGGCTCAAGCAATCCTCTTGCCTCAGCCTCTCAAGTAGCTGGAACCACAAGCATCCGCCACAATTCCTGCTATTTTTTTCTTTTTTCTTTTTTTTTTTTTACAGATGGGGTCTCACTTTTGCTCATGCTGGTCCTGAACTCTTGAGCTCAAGCAATTCACCCGCCTCAGCCTCCCAGGGTGCTGGGATCACAGGTGTAAACCACCACACCCAGCCCAATGAAAGTTTCAAAGAAATGGAATCAAGATTCTGAAAATTTCTTCAAAAGCCACTGTAACAGGACATGAAACATGGCTTTACCAGTACAATCCCGAAGACCAAGTACGACAAAAGCAATGGCTACCAAGAGGTGAAAGTGGCCTAGTCAAAGCAGACCAATCATGGCAATGATTCTTTGGGAAGCTTGAGGCATTTTGCTTGACTTTTTGGAGGGCCACAGATTGGTAAGATCTATTTATTATGAGAGTTTTTACAAAATGTTACCCAAAGCTTTAGCAAAGACTTGGGAAAGCTTCCCTACGGTGTCCTTCTTCATCGTGACCATGCTCTTGCTCATTCCTCTCATCAAACAAGGGCAATTTTGAGAGAGATCATTGGGCATTAACTTTACAGTCCTGATTTGGCTCCTTCTGGCTTCTTTCTATTTCCTAACCTTAAAAATTCTTTAAAGGGCACCCACTTTTCTTCAACTAATAATGTAAAAAAGACTGCGTTGTCCCCGGACCCTCCGTTCTTTAGGAATGGACTAAATGGCTTATCATCATTTACCAAAGAGTCTTGAACTTGATGGATCTTATGTTTGGAAGCAGAGTTTATATGTTTTTACTTTTATCTTTTAATTCCATGTTTAATGAACTTTTTGAAGTCACCTTGTTCTTAAAATACAATTCCAATCCAAATTCAGGAGAAATAAAAACATGTGTCTACAAAAAGACTTGTATTTGAGTGTTCATAGCTGTTTTATTTATTACAGCTAGAAACTGAAAATGACCAAAATGTTCATCAGCCGATGAGAGAATTAACAAATTGTGATGTACTGCTACTCAGCATTAAAAATGAATGAACTACTGATGCAACAATATCAACGAATCTCAAAAACATTACATTGTGAGAAAGAAGCCAGATACTAGATTTTATTCTGTATGATTCTATTTATGTGAAATAAAGAAAACAACAACAATCTCATCTATGGTGATAGAAAACAAATCTGCAGCTGTCTGAATGGACGGGCACGAGGCATGGAAACTTTCTTCTGGATGGTAATAGATACACAAGATACAAATTTGTCCAAATCAAACAACCTGTCCAATTAAGCATCTGCACTTTGTTGCATGTAAATGCTACACCAATAATAAAGAGTGTTGGGGAAAACAAATAAAATCTTTCAACAGAGATTCTCAGTGGTTAGGTGCAGCGAATAGAGTTGGGAAAATGGATGAATGCTTGGCTTCCAGCTCCACCAGCAGCTGCTTTTGCCTGGATCAGGGGAAGTGTCTGTGCCTGAAAGGGGGTATAAAGTGTATTTCTATACTTTATATAAATGTAAAGTATATTTGTTTGTTTGTTTGTTTGTTTTTTCTTTTTTTTTTTGAAGTTTTTGGCCAGGGCTGGGTTTGAACCCGCCACCTCTGGTATATGGGGCCAGCGCCCTACTCCTTTAAGCCACAGGCGCCGCCCAAATGTAAAGTATATTTGTGTAACTTTATATAGTAAATGTTAATCAAGGATATATGCCTTTCACAGAGGAGTATGATACCTCTTCTCACATAGTCCTCTTTCTAGGTTGAGAAGGTTTCTATTCTCCAAGGTTGGTGCAAATAAAATCTTTTTTTTTTTTTCAGTTTTTGTCCGGGGCTGGGTTTGAACCCACCACCTCTGGCATATGGGGCTGGCGCCCTACTCCTTTGAGCCACAGGCACCACCCACAAATAAAAATCTTTTGACAGAGTATCACCAATTAATATAGATATTCAACTTATATATTTATCAGACTAATCTCAAAATGTGATGTTGTGATATCTCGTCTTAACTTACCTAGTACTCAGGATCAAATCAGAAGGTTCCAACTGGCTAAAGATTGAATAAGTTGAGCACCACTGAGGATGATGACCACAGTGGATGGAAGCACATCAAATAGGTATGTGTGAGAGTAACATAATAATAAAACACCAAACAATAAAAATAAATCTAATTGATCACCATTGGAGGATGCTGAAGAATGAATCCATTATTTTGAAAACTGGTAAATAGAAAGAAAAATTAAGCATTTATCCTATCTTCTTTTTACTAACCATACCAGAAGATAAAACAATAGCAGACATGAAGTTTACTTTTATAGAAGTATTCCATAAAGAATAATGAATTTTGAACATCACCATTTTGAATGTAGATACTGAGCATAATAAGCTATTTGCCTTACAAAAAGAAAGACATTCAGACATCATGTGCCTCTTGATGGAATCGCACACCATTATCTATCAAGTATTCTTGCCAAAAACATCTAGACTGAATCTGATGGAGCTTATAGATCTAAATACCAACACAGAGGATCGAGGAACTTGTTAAATGATGCCCCTGGGACACAATCAGCAAAATCCAGACTTGACAAATTGTAGGACAAACAATCTGGCCCCCGCTTGCCAACAAATGAATTGTAGGAAAAAAAAACAAAAACCACCATGGATGGGAAACTATTTATACACACACACACACACACACACACACATATATATATTTTTTTTTAGAGACAGAGTCTCATTTTGTTGCCCTCCATAGAGTGCTGTGGTATCACAGCTTACAGCAACCTCTAGCTCCTGGGCTTAGGCAAGTCTTTTGCCTCCGCCTCCTGAGTAGCTGGGACTACAGGTGCCCGCCACAAGCCTGGCTATTTTTCTGTTGCAGTTTGGCCAGGGACGGGTTCAAACCCACCACCCTTGGTATATGGGGCCGGTGCTCTACTCACTGACCCATAAGCGCTGCCTGGAAACCTATATTTTAAAAGAGCTTTTAAAGATGAATCAACTGGCCAAGTGCAGTGGCTGATGCCTGTAATCCTTGCACTCTGGGAGGCCCAGGCAGGTGGATTATTTGAGCTCAGGAGTATGAGACCAGCCTGGACAACATAACAAGACAATCATCTATAAACAATTTAAAAATTAGGCTGGCATGGTAGCATGTGCCTGTACAAGTCCCAGCTACTCTGGAAGCTGAGACAGGAGGATCATCCGAGCCCAGGAGATGGAGGCTGCAGTGAGCTGTGATCAGACCACTATACTGCAGCCTGGGTGACAGGGTGAGACCCTGTCCCTTAAAAAAAGAAGATGATGAAGAGAAACCAGAGATCTGTCTTTTTCCATGCACGCATAGATCATAAAAAGTCCTCTACAAGAGCGGCACCTGTGGCTAAGTGAGTAGGGCGCCAGCCCCATATGCCGAGGGTGGCGGGTTCAAGCCCAGCCCCGGCCAAACTGCAACAACAACAAAAAAATAGCCGGGCGTTGTGGCGGGTGCCTGTAGTCCCAGCTACTCGGGAGGCTGAGGCAAGAGAATCGCTTAAGCCCAGGAGCTGGAGGTTGTTGTGAGCTGTGTGATGCCATGGCACTCTACCAAAGGGCCAT
>CAUYPK010080536.1:0-95409 GCA_963574355.1 Loris lydekkerianus
CCTCGCCAAGAGACTGTGGCTAGTTGTGTGTGATTTTGTGTATTCTCAAGTCGGTTTTATATATATCTATATATATATATATATATATATATATATATATATAAAATTTAAAAAGTTCATACTCTTCAAATACCAGAATATGTATCTTTTCGCATGGTGCTCTTTTTATAAGGACACAAGTTATGTAGGGCTGGAGGCCCCTCCTGCTTTGGAATGACTCATCTTAACTTATTATATCTACAACATCCCTATTTCCAAATAAGGCCACATTTAGAAGTACTGGGTTTTAGGACTCCAATGCATGAATTCAACCCATAATAAGTAGCACCTATCTCATTAGATTACTGTGAAGATTAAATAAAATGCTATCTGAAAAATCTTATCGTAGACTAGGATGGAGTGCCACAATTCAGAAATGTTTGTTCTTATTGTGGTTGACAGTTTGCATTTTCTTGACTGGAAATGGCAGAAGATACCAAAGTTTTGGTCTTTTTGACAAAAGTAGGCTGGTTGGCATCTTTCTCATTAATCTTAACTTCCCACCCTCTCTGCTGCTCTGGGTCAGCAAGAATAGTCAGAGATGGCCAGGGACGGTTCCATCTAGGGCATTACAGTGAGAAGTGGCAGACATTCAAGAGGCTGCAATCCTTTCATTGATTACTTCTTTGAAGGAGATATATATGACATAACCATTTGAGATGAAAGCCACTTCAGACATGGTGAATTGATTTCTATTTGGCTCCCATGGTACATGACCTTGAGTGGATTAACTAACCACTAAAAGTCCTTCTAGGAAATCATGAGGCTGGAAAGAAACTTAAACAATAAATTTTATTCCAATAAATATATGCACACCCACAGCCACACCACCCCAGACACATAAGAATCAATTTTATTTCAAAGGACGTCTACAGAGGGAGATTTTGTAACCTCTCATTGTCAGCAAATATTGAATTTAATATAAAGCCCTCAAGCTTTAGTTTAAATCCAGGTTTTGTTTGTTTGTTCCCAGTGGACAAACAGAATAACTGGTCATTGTAAGTTAAATGAGTCCTTCAAATACCCGAGTTGTTTTTTCTGGTTTTGGGGTCCCCTCTATTTTTACACTGCTGACTATCAGTTGAAATTTACGTGTGTGGGGGGTGTTTTGAGGGGGTTGCCCATTTTCATTTCTAGGCCTAAACATTTCTCCTTTCTGTTAGTGTTATTTTCCCCTCTGGCCCATAGATAACTTCCATTTGGGCATTCCACCAACATGTTACTCTAAACAAGGAGCTTGGATAACCCATATTGGCGCCCTAAATCCTAAATAGTTTTTCTCCCTTCTCAGATTCCTAACACTGTAGTGCTGGCCTTTTCTCTTCGCCCTTGTGCTTTTATTGATCCCCAGGTGCTGCAAATTTTTCTTCTATTTTCCCCTTCTTTCATTCCTTTACCATTTCTATAGCCAGTGCTAAAGTCCAGGGATTGTTTCTGCACCCAAGAGATAGCTCCTGACTTTCCTCAAACTTCCCATCTTCCTACTATACTTCTCACAGCAGGGGGAAAAAGTACATTTTCTTCCAGAATACTGGCTCCTATTACTTTGAACCTGCTATGATTCTGAATTGCCACACAAGTAAGATTTCCAAAAGCAAGATTATCTCATTTCTCTCCACCAACAAAACAAACTAGCTCAATCTTTGAGTTCAATAACTAAGGAACTATTTATTGATCACTTCTGATTTTCCAGGTTCTGTGCTAAGTGCTGGGGAGGAAGTTGACGATGAAGAAGGCACTGTCCTAGTTTTCTCATACATGTGACTCATTTGTTCTCCTATTCAGTCCCATGCAAATGTCATTGCCCACACCAGAAATGACCTTCTTTGTCCTCTCTGAGAGATTGTGACACTCACTCCTAAAATTCATTTTCTTCTTGAAGTTTTGAACTAAATACATAGCTTAAGATTACTGTAGCCACGGCTAGCTGGCCCCTATTTGTAAAATATTTGTATAGCTGCCCTTACTACTATGTACATGTTATGAACGCAAATGGTTCCCATTGCAGTCAGCCCTTCGTATTCATAGGCTCTGCATCTGTTGATACAACCAGCTTCAAGGGGAAAGTATTTGGGAGAAAAAAATCCAATGAAAAATAACAACTCCATCCAGGTAAATACAAAAGATGTAAAGTCTTCATCATTTTTATGGCTGAATAGAGGAAAAACACAATTAAATTCAAGGGGGGAAGGAGCTCAGGAAGCTCTCACCTAATGGGTACAATGCAGGCCTATATGGCACACCCCCTGGGTGAAGGACTCAAATACAACTTGGACTTTTCCTAATAAATGAAACAATGTAACCTAATTGTTTGTACCCTTATATTAATCTGAAATTAAAAATATATAAAAATAACAATAAAAAATAAAATACAGTAAAACACTTGTATACATAGCATTTATATTGTATTGATGTTATAAATAAGCTAGAGTGCTTTGAAGTACATAGGAGGATGTGTGTAGATTATATACAAATGCTACAACATTTTATAAAAGAGACTTTGAGCATCCTTTGATTTTTTTATCCATGGGGAATCCTGAAACTGATCCCCCACAGACATCAAAGGATGACTCTGTTCGGTTTTCTCAATTGCAAGCCCAACAGAAGAGAAGACAATTGCCTATTACATCCTAATAATAACGTGCTCCTCACCTTTTGGAGATTGAATTATCTTACTATAACTGTCAGGTCTGGTCAGGAAAAATAAACAACATTAGCTGTTTCAACAGAGAGAATTTAATATAATGAATTGTTAACCTGGTACTGGAGATCTAGAAAAGCAAATGGGGATTTGAGATATTTTAGAAGTTGTAACTGCTGGAAGCTGTTTCTAGCCCCAGGACTGGGGAATAATAGGAAGAGGTTGGGATGGTTAAAAATTAGGAACTCAGAGGAGGGATAGCACCTCAGCTGGGGCTGATAGCTGTGAGAGAGCAAATGTTACTGCCAGGGTAAAGAAACCTTTTGGGGGGTGATGCTGACAGCAACAGTGAGCAAATAGGACAAACAAGTCCCCTGCCTCTTCCATCTTCACAGCCTCCCTTGGCTGGCCCTCCTGGCAGAATCTAATAGAGAGCATCTGGCCTGACAGAAACGTACTCACTACTGGCTCTTGCTGACTCACCAAACAAGACAGAGCAGGGCAGGTTTGGAGCTGACAGAATAGCATTATAACCAACAGGGTCACTTCAGCAAGTTCTCCAGTGCACCACGGGCCATGGCAATCTTAATTTTCTGACACTTAAAATGCATCCCACCTTCCCACCCCTGACTGTAAAGCATTTTATGTGCATTTTACTCACCCAAAGAAATTCATCATGTTTGTGCTTTTTAGAAAATGAGGGCAATGTTCAAAATCAGCACCCAGCAGGAAACTTTCAGAATTTGTTAATGCAATTTTCATGTGTTCTCCAAAGCAGTGGCAGGGAGGGGTATCCCACAAAACTTAACCTTACCTGCTACACTACACACAGATAACCCTGTGCTAGACAGGCCTGGGAGAATCTTATTATTACCTTGTTTCAGTGAGCCTGAGACCAGACCTCTTCAGCCAAGCAACAAAGAGAAAATATATGCTTTTCTGCTGAGCTTAAAGTGGCTGTTGGAGAATTTTACTGAGACTTAATTTGCTGGAAGGCCTTTTCATCTTTATGCTGTGTTTTGAGGGAAGATGATGATTGTTTATTCTTTGTAATTTCTTCTATTTTTGCTTATTTTCTGCTCAGAAGACTGCAGCTTTCAATTATGTAGGTAGGAGGTCTTCAGATTACTTTTTAAAAGGCTTCTTTTCTTAGTACAAAAGGGATATATGTTCATCATAGATAATTTGTAAAACATAGTCAAGTAAAAAGAAAAGAATGAAAATCACCTGTAATCCTGCTTCTCAGAGATAACCACTGTTAATGTTGTGAACATTGTGTTACATATCATTCCATATGAATATGGAGATATATGTATCTCTTTTATATATACATCTATGCTTGAAAATAGATACTCAAAGGTAGTATAATTACTATTATAAACAAGTGATAATTCCTTGCTGCTTATCTTAGTCTATTTTCTGTTGCTTATAACAGAATGTCTAAAACTGGGTAATATATAAAGAAAAGGAATTTAGGTTTTTACACAGACGAAGGCTAAAAAGTCCAAGGTCAAAGCTGCATCGCTGAGAGTCTTCTTGCTAGTGGGGGACTCTCTGCAGAGTCCCAGTGGCGCAGGGCATCACATTGCATAGGGGCTGAGCATACTAACATGCTAGCTCAGATCTCTCTTCCTCTTCTTATAAAACCATCCGTCCCACTTCTGCTTCCTTTCCCTCCCTTCCATATTTGAGCCTGTGGGCATGCTTTAACAAACATCCTGCCCACTAAACTCCATCTCAGAGTCTGCTTCTTTAGGAACTTCATCTATCATAACCCATTAATCTATTTATCTGTAAATGGATTAATACATTCATGAGGCAAAGCCCTTGGTGACCCAATCACCTCTTAAGGGACCCAGCTGTTAGTAGTATTGCCATCTTGGGGATTAAATTTCAACATGGGTTTTGGTGGGAACAAATATTCAAACACAGCACTGTCTGTTTTTTAATCTTTCATTTAATAATCAAGTTGCTTCTGTACTAAAATTTCTAAATTGGTCTCCATAGTAAATACATCTCCATTTGGTCCTCCTGGTTATATCTTACACTACAAAGTAGAAATGATTACACATATGTGTTCATTCCTTAATTGCATACAAAGATTTGCTTCAATGTTTGTCTGTACATCTCCACCATGATCTAGTCTCTTAGAGAATCAAGCAATATGTAGATGGCTGAGAATTTTCACAAGCACCAATGCTTCACAAATTGGTCTTAAGTCCTCTTTTATTGGTCAAGATTCTACCTACTTCTGCTCGTGACAAGGTTTCCTTCGTTTGGGGCTGTATTGGGCAAAAGCAGTGAATCAACAGGTAAGATGAAGTTTTGGTAACTTATCTTAATGGTAACAGGCCTGTCTTCCTGTTTCTGTTCATTGTAGTTTTATACAGACAGACTTTTATCTCCATGTATCTCCCTTAGCTATGTAGATCAATGCTAACATTAATCATTATGAAGAGGAAAAGGAAAAAGGTCAAATTAATTGAAATAATAAATTCCTTAGTCCAATATATCCATATATTATCAATGAAAACTACATTATTAAAATATTTTACATTATTTTTCTCATATCGAGTCTTTGAAAACTGGTGGGTTTTTTTGTTTGTTTGTTTTTTTAATTTACAGCACATCTCCATTGGAGTATTAAATTTGTACCAGGGACACTTGATCTGAATTTAGATTTAATATAATTTTCAGTTGAAAAAGTTGATTCATCTACCTAAGTTTTTCCAAACAGACTTAAAAATTGTTCAATAATTGAATCCAGTACCAACAAATCATCTTCCTTTAAGATTTGCATCCACATTGATAAAATCAGCTTATTGTTTTTAAAAGAATTGATTTGACTTTGAATAAAAAGCTTTTCAGTTTCAAAACTACATCAGTCTATGTTAAGGATATTCACTAAATCTGTGTCAACTCAGTATGATGAGTAAGTTCAAAGGGGGTAGGGTATAAATTGAAAAACAACTCATCAAAATAAAAATTAATTTTTCAGAAATTTCCAGTAGTTTTTACAGCAGCCAACTTACATAATGCTGTCAATTACAATTTAAATCCTCTGCATATTGTTTTCATGCTAAAAAAAAATGTGAAAAATCATTATTAGTGATTTCTATCATGAAAAGTTTCAATTTCATCATAAATTCTTACACCTGTCTAGTTTACAAACAAGGTTTTCTTTTCCTTGAAGTTTCAAATTGAGCTCATTCCTCAACATCATTAGCCATCAGGGAAATGCAAATCAAAACCACATTGAGATACCACTTCACACCCACTAGGATGGCTATATTACAAAATACAGATAACAACAGTGTTGGCAAGAATGTGGAGAGGTTGGAACTCTCAGACACTGTTGTCAAAAATGTAAAATGGTGCAGCCACTTTGGAAAAGAGTTTTATAGTTCCTCACAAACATAGAATTAGCATATGACTCAGCAATTTCACTCTTAGAATGTATGAGAGAAATGAAAATATGTCTACAAAAAAAAAAACTTGTACATAAATGTTCATAAAAGTGCTATTTCTAACAGCCAAAAAGTAGAAACAAACACAAATATCATCAACAGATGGATGGATAAATAACATGTGGTCTATCATGCAATGGAATATTATTCATCAATGAAAAGAAATGAAGTATTAATACATGCTGCAACACAGATGATGGACCTTGAATCATTGAGATAATTGAAAGAAGTTTGTAATAAAGGGCAACTTCTTGTATTATTCCATTTATATGAAATATTCACGATTGGCAAATCCATAGGGACAAAAAAATAACTTGATGGCTTCCAGGGACTAGGGGGAGATGAAAGCTAGGGAGGAAGTAGGGAATGTTTGCTAATGGATGTGGGGTTTCTTTTAGGGTCACACCCAACAGGTACATTGCATAGGTATATTGTGCACTTCCTGGGTGAAGAATACAACTACAATTCTGACCTTAACCTCACAAAAGCAAACTGCATAACCTAATTGTATGTACCCGCATATTAACCTAAAATTTTTATTTATCTATTTGTTTTGTTTTTATTAAATCATAACTTTGTATATTGATGTATTTATGGGGTTCAGTGTACTGATTTGATATACAATGTGAAATGCTTACATTGAACTAAGTAACACATCCATCACAATTATACTCTTTTCTTAATAGTTTTGAAATGTACCATTGCAACATGCACATTAGCTGAGGTGCTCCCAAATACCCTCCCTCCTCCCCCCTCCCCTTCGAGTTTATGAACTATATTTATATTTTACCATTCATATGAATGTTCAGGTGATTATATATTGATTTTATAGTACTATTGAGTACATTGGATACTTTATTTTACATTCTTGAGATACTTTACTAAGAAGCACATGTTCCAGCTCCATCCAAGTAAACATAAAAGATGTGACATCATTTTTGTCTTTGATTATTGAATATTTGGCAAGTATATCTTTTGCTTTAAGAATATACTTTAAATTTTATTTAAAAGTACTGTACAATAAATCTTTGCAAAGCTCTTTCATAACTCAGCCAATAAGCATTGGCAAAGAACAGAAGATCATTGTCTTCTATTTCTGTCAATAGTTTCATAAACTGGTGATGATTCATACCATTTGCATGTGTACAGAACAATTTTAATAACTGTATCCATGACACTTTTCCTAGGTTTGCTTCAGAAAACTGAACACAAATATTTTCAATATGTATTATACAGTGGAACAAAGCAATAAGGGAAACATCGGTCTTCTGTTTAAAAATTCAATAAATCCATAATTTTGAAAAAACAATATAGCTGGGGTATCATCTGTTATCATAGAAACTAAATATTTTTCATATCTAGCTGAAATTCTTCTTTGACAGATATGCAATTTTCAAAAATGTCTACACCATAAATTGGATTTTTAGGCCACTAATTGACATCATTTTTTTTTATAAATTTGTAATTCCTTTGAGATGAAATGTACCAGAAGTATTAATTGGGCAGTATCACTTCCATGGCATGACTCATTTAAAACTACAGAAAAGTACAAGCAGTTTTAAAAATTCTGAATCTATTGATTTTTGAAATTGTTAGAAAGGTCTTGATATTTTATGGGCAATTATTTGGTGGCTTAATTGATAGTCTTTCACTCTTTGCAAAATATCTTTTTAATATTTTTCTTCTAATTTTCTAACACAATTTTCACAACTGAAATAATAAATAATTTGCTATTTCTCCATCTAAAATGGTTTTCTTTTTTTAATGTAATGATCCAAGTAATTACATCGCTACCCAAAGTTATAAATCAGTTAAAAAATTGTTTTTTATTGTTTTTATTAAATTATAACTGTACAATGATGCATTTATGGGATTCAGTGTACTGATTTGATATACAATGTGAAATGCTTATGTTGAATTGATTAACATTTCCATCACTTTGCTTACTTATTTGTTGTGGTAAGACAATTATACTCTTATCTTAATAGTTTTGAAATGTACCATTGCATCATGCATATTAGGTGAGGTCCCCCCAAATATCCTCCCTCCTCCTCTCCTCTCTGTCTCCTCTTTCCTTGTACTTTCTGGACTATAGTTATGTTTTACCATTTATATGAATGTATAGGTGATTGTATATTGATTTCATAGTAGTATTGAGTACTTTGGATACTTTTCCCCCCATTCTTGAGATACTTTACTAAGAAGAACATGTTCCAGCTCCATCCAGCTAAACATAAAAGATATGAAGTCTCCATCTTTTTTATGGCTGCATAGGATTCCATGGTGTACATATACCACAATTTGTTAATCCATTCATGGGTTGATGGGCACTTGGGATGTTTCCATGTCTTGGCTATTATGAATTGGGGTGCAATGAACATTCTGGTACAAATGTCTTTGTTGTAAAATGATTTTTGATCATCTATGTATATACCTACTAGAGGAATTGCAGGATGGAATGGTAGGTCTACTTTTAGTTCCTTGAGTATTCTCCAAACTTCTTTCCAAAAAGATTGTATTAGCTTGTATTCCCACCAGCAGTGTAGAAGTGTTCCCTTCTCTCCACAGCCACGCCAACATCTGTAGTTTTGGGATTTTGTGATGTGGGCTAATCTTACTGGAGTTAGATGATATCTCAAAGTGGTTTTGACTTGCATTTCTCTGATGATTAAGTATGATGAGCATTTTTTCAGGTGTTTGTAGGCCATGCACCTGTCTTCATCAGAGAAGTTTCTGTTCAAGTCTCTTGCCCACATAGAATTGGGGTTATTTGCTATTTTCTTATTGATTAGTTTGAGTTCTCTGTAGATTCTAGTTTTTAGACCTTTGTTGGAAGCATAACCTGCAAAAATCTCCTGTTTTGAGGGTTGTCTGTTTGCTTTATTTACTGTGCTCTTGGCTGTACATAGCATTTTAGTTTGATCAGATCCCAGTAATATATTTTTGGTGTTGCTTCAATTGCCTGGGGGATCCTCCTCATAAAATATTCTCCCAGGCCAATAGGTTCAAGCATTTTTCCTTGCACTCTCTTCTAGTATTTTTATAGTTTCATGTCTGAAGTAATTTTTTGACATATCTTTCTGATTTTAGGTGGCCAATTTCATTCATTTTTTGGTTATTGATACAAAACTTTTAATCAAATTCACTATGCATTTTCTGAAACTGTCTCTTAATATTGTCCACTTTATTATTTTCTTTTCTAAGTTTTTTATTTCAGATTAATATGAGGGCACATACGACTAGGTTGCATTGTTTGGGTTTATAAGATAAAGCCTTGAGTTGTGAAATTCACCCAGGGAGTGTGCCATCTTACCAACCGTTCCTTCATATTGCTCTGCTATAACCAGTTGCAATTGCCATTCATTGTAAAATTTGTGACATACTTTCTTCCAGTTTTCTCTTTCCTGTTGTAGTATCACTTTTTGCATGTCTCAATATTGTATCAGTTTTATGCCTTAATTTAAAAATGTGTCTATACTTTTCTCTGGAAACTAGAAAAATAATTAAATTATATTATCATTAAAAGAAGTATTTCAACTTTTTCTTGAATTAACCATTATGACTTACTAGGTATTACTGTAACTCCTACTGTTTGCATATAGTAATTAAGTAAGCATCACAGTGACACACTGGCACATTCAAACCGAATCAATCCATTGGCACTGATTAGATTGGTGATAGATAATGAGTAATCAAGGCTTTGTTATCTGCACCACAGATGCTAGAAATGAGACACCAGCCTACCGTGTGCACTATAAGAGAATCGTAACAGATTATGTAGCACAATGGTTACAGTGAAATGTAGTTCTTTACTTATTCTACCTCGTTGCTGGCATTATCATTTTTCATCTTTACTTGGAATTTTTTTTTCTTTTTCTTTCTTTCTCTCTCTTTTTTTTTTTTTTTTTTTTTTTTTTTTGAGAAAGAGTCTCTGTCACCCTGGGTAGAGTGCCGTAGTGTCATAGTTCACAGCAACCTCAAACTCTTGGGCGAAAGTGATCCTCTTGCCTTAGTCTCCCAAGTAGTTGGGACTACAGGCACCTGGCTAGTTTTTCCTATTTTTAGAAGAGACGGGGGCTCATGCTTGTTCAGGCTGGTCTTGAACTCCAGCTCAAGTAATGCACCTGCCTCTGCCTCCCAGAGTGCTAGGATTACGGGCATGAGCCACCTCACGCAGCCATTTGGAAAATTCTTGATCCACCCTGTAGCCCTCAGCCTGGGTATGACTTCCTAGCAGCTTTCTCTGCTTCTCCCATTAGGCTGTAGTAGTCAAACTGTTTAAATATTATAAGAGTAGATAGGGTCTTTGAGTCTTAGAACTTCACAGATATGCCTGATTGTGGCTTTCTAGGTGGTGGGAAGGCCCTCTTGTGACTCAGATAACCTTGAAGGAAGAAGTAAGCAGGCTTAGTAAGCGTAAGTAATAGCTTAGATATTCCAAAACTATGGGGATTTTTGAGTGTTGTCTAGATCTGTAACTTTTCTATCTACACATGTGAAAGTGCTCTCTGACTGTCAATGATGGAAGAGAAGATGGAACTTGTATACCGTATATACTCGAGTATAAGCCAAGTTTTTTCAGCACAAAATTTGTGCCGAAAAACCCGAACTCGGCTTATACTCGGGTCATACAGGTTGTATATTTTAGGCATCAAGGCTTTGTTATCTGCACCACAGATGCTTGTTTGAGAATAAAAGGACTCTGTCTGCATTTCATTTTCTTGTGAAACCCCTTTCTCCTAGTATGCAATGGCTTTAAAAAAGACCAAGCTAAAACTTCACCTACGGGGCATCTCACAAGGGCAAGGGTGAAACTCAGCAAATGTGAAATGTAAATGTCATGCCACGGTGACTGGGAAAATGCCAGGAAGGCTATGTTGAATATTGGGATGAAAATGTGTCAAATGGTTTATGAAGCTAATATATGATGCCTCATGATCATATCAATGTACACAGCTATGATTTAATAAAAAAAATAAATAAATAAATAAAATAAATAGATTAAAAAAAAAAAAAAAAAAAAAAGAAAGAAAAATCAAGATTGCCTGACAGACATGTTTTTTCTTGGCTTCTTTTCTCAAAGCCTAAGCCCAAAAGGAAGAAAGGATTCATACATGTAAGAGAAGAAAGAGTTCGGAGAAGTAGAAATGAGTGCAGGGCCCCCGCCCCCAAGCCTGATGGAGTCCTCTGAAGCTGAGGAGGAGAGAGGTAGAGACATCTGAGGGTCCGCAGAGTGGAGGCCCTGGACTCTGTTTATCATCAGCTTCTCTAGTAAGATGGCTCGGCTTTGGAGGGGATGCTGAATGGCGTGTCCAGGGAGATGGGCCCTGGCGTCCGAGAGGGTGTGGAAGCAGCGGGAGGATGGTGCTGTCAGGAGCGATGTCAGTAGGCTGAGACCCTTGACCAGGGCATCCCCTCTCCCCACTGTGGTGCTACTTTAACACCCAGCGCCATGGCGGAACCCCAAAGGAAGGAAACATTAGGAAGGCCTGGGATGGAGTCAGAAATTAAGTCACATGAATGAAAATGCGATAGTTCTGTTTCTCTGTTTTCACTGAGTTTTATACCCATCAATCTGTCCCTTCTCAGTCAATCCTTGCAGTTCCCCAATACCCTACAGAGGGGGCTATTTTTCTGGTTTCTAATGCTGTACATAAGTTATTGTTGACTTTTTCAGATTTTCTTATTAAATGGCTTCACATTGTCTATTCTCTTTCCTGCATGGCATCTTTTTCACAAAATGTTTTTAAGTTTCAACCATGTTGTTACATGTATCAGAACTTTGTGGTTCTCATGATCATTAATGTTGTTTCCAGCTTGGGGCTTTAATAAATAAAATGGCTGTGAAGATTCATGGACATGTCTTTTATTAAGAAATTACAATCTTTTTTGTTTGTCTGTTTGTTTGTTTTGATGCAGAGTCTCACGATATTGCCCTTGGTAGAGTACCATAGCATCACAGCTCACAGCAGCCTCAAACTCTTGGCCTCCACAACACCTGGCTATTTTTTATTAGAGATGGGGGGTCTCTTTCTTGCTCATGTTTCTCTCAGACTCCTGAGCTGAAGCATTCCATCTGCCTCGGTCTCTCAGCAAGAAAATATAATACATATTAAAATAAATAATATGTATTTATTTTATAATAAAAAAATAAATAAGTCATACATTTTAAAAGAAACCACAGTGAGTAAAGAAAAAGGAAAATACTTGGAATAGAATTGCACCAAAAGTATGAAATATGAAAGTTTGTGGAAATGCAATAAAAACAGTGCTTTGCAGGAAATTGGTAGCCTTATATGCTAGCATTTATCATTTATAGTTATAAAGGAAGACTGTAATCTAAAAAATTAATGAGTTAGTCTACTTGCACCTTGTATTAAAAAAAAGAGAAGAAGTAAATTAAAAATTAAAGTATCAATTGGACAAAAGTTTCATCTATAGAGAACTCAAATTAGGCAACAAGAAAAGAGCCAACAATCCCTTATATCACATGGGCAAGAGACATGAATAGAACCTTCTCTGATGTAGACAGATGACTAACAAACATATGAAAATGCTCATTATCACTAATTATCAGAGAAATGCAAATCAAAACCACCCAAAGATTTCACCTAACCCCAGTGAGAATGGCCCACATCACGAAGTCTCAAAGCTGCAGATGCTGGCGTGGATGTGGAGAGAAGGGAACACTTTTACACTCCTGGTGGGACTGCAAACTAATACAACCTTTTTGGAAGGTAGTATGAAGAATCCTCAAAGAACTCAAGCTAGACCTCCCATTTGATCCTGCAATCCCATTACTGGGCATCTACCCAGAAGAAAAAAAAAATAATTTTATAATAAGGACATTTTCACTAGACTGTTTATTGCAGCTCAGTTTACAATCACCAAAATGTGGAAACAACCTAAATGCCCACCAATCCAGGAATGGTTTAATGAGCTATGGTATATGTATGTATACCATGGAATATTATTCAGCCACTAAAAATGATGGTGACTTTACATCTTTTGTATTAACCTGGATAGAGTTGAAATCATTCTTCTTAGTAAGGCATCACAAGAATGGAGAAGCAAGAATCCAATGTACTCTATTCTTATATGAGGAAAACTGATGCTAGTACATGGTGGGGGGAGGGGGATGGGAGAGAGGGCAGAGAGGGAAGGAGGGAGGGGGTGGGGGTCATAGTCAGGACACGATTTTAAGAGGGACTTTACCTAACAAATGCAAGCAATGTAACCTGGTTCTTTGTACCCTCAATGATTCCCCAACAATAAAAAAAATAAATAAGGAATTAGGGACCTAGTACCTGGCAATGAAGGAGTTAATAAGCAACTTATTCTTTGGCTATACAACTATAAACCTGTACAAAATATACAAAACAACCAATTTGGGGCAATGGGCAATAGGCAACCCAAGGTTATGGTCTTTGAAATAAAAGAAATGCACGAGGTGAGCTCAACACTCATCCTAGCTTTTTGGCCAGGGCACTTTCCAAACTGCAGCGCAGCACAGTGGATCCCAAATAGAAAGTTGTACCATCAGGGCAGAAGGAGCCACTGAAACCAGTGCTGCTAAAGGAGCCAGAGTGTGTGGGTGGGCTCCTGGAAGATGTGGATTCCACAGATAAAGAATGTCAGATATCTGCACTCAAATCCCCTGGAGACTTTGGGTAGATACTAAGGTGAGTCGGAGCAGGGTGGGTAGGGAACAGCTACCATGGTCTTGTGAGGGGGGCAGGATCCCAATGGGGGCACAATTTGGGAAACATTAGAATTCTGAGCTGATTTTGAATGTTTTATTAGCCAGCATTGTCATTTTATACAGATAATACTTGTTAGGGTTTACCTGAATACCTACCATTTTACTGTCTAACATTCTTTCATTCCAGACTGTCCTTCTAGAATCCTTTTGCTTCTTTTTGAAGGAAATAATTTTAAAGTTCTTTTGAAGTTAAGTCTCTGGGTAGCAGACTCTCCCATTTTCCAAATTTATAAATAATTTATGTTACTTTTATTCCTGAAAAAAAAGCTTGTAGAATGGTGGATTCTAGGTTGAATTATTTTCTTTATACACTTTGTAATTGTTAACAGGAAAAGACCCAAACTCTGTAAAATAATTTAAAGAGGTTTATCTGTCCCAGGTGTGTATGACTGGCAGGTCCTGAGAAAATGTGTCCTCGGTAGCTGGGTTACAGTTTGATTTTATATATGTGTGGATACAGAAATTACTTGTAAAACCCAAAGTCAATATATGACAAATGTACATTGGTTTGGCCTAAAAAAGTGGTACATCTCAAAGTGGGGGCTTACAGGGCCTAGGTGGGTTCAGGGATTCTTTGATTTGTAATTGTAATTTGCCAGACAGGGAACTGGCAGGTGCTCATGCTTTGGGGATGCGTTGCTGCAGGCGATGACTTGATCAGTTCTTTGGGTATTACTGCAGCAGTACCTGAGTTAGGAAGTCTCAAGACAAAGTTTCAAGTTGCCTGGCCAAAACAGGATGGAGGCAGGGTGTGTCCCTGCTGGTGAGGGTGGAGGAACACCACCCTGCCCTGGGTATTGTTTCCCTTGTCATTGCTGAACTAGACAGGCAATGGGAACCAGGGTGTACCTGCCGTCTGGGAAGCAAACTTCCTATAGTTTCTGAATAAATCTCACTTTCACTTTATACTGTTGGGTGGCTCCTGAATTCTTTCTTGTGTAGAAGCCAGCAACCCACTTGGACTTCAAGTGGTTCCCAGCACTGGGAGTCACTTTTCGATGTCATCATGTTAAAAGAAAGGAAGTTTTGTCTAAAGGTTTGGAATATTTTAACTTAAAATAAGGATGTCTGTTAATCAGAGACAATCCACCAGACATGTACCAAAACTCAAGTCCCCTGTGGAGTACAGGTGTGATGTAACTTTGTCTTGCAGAGCCTTGGGTCTGTTAATGAGTTCCAAAGAGGTATCTTGGAGAAGGAAGGCAGATCTGATGGGGAACTCAGAGCATTTCTGGAGTTTCCTTGGCTAAGAGGGGATCATTCAGCCAGTTGGAGGGCTTAAGACTATTTTAGTTCACATAAATATTCTTCCATTATATTTTAGCTTGCATTTTTGCTGTTAAGAAGTCTGCTCATATTTCACCCTAATCTATCTAAGGAATTTTTTTTTTTTCTTAATTGAGACAGAGTTTCACTTTGTCACCCTTGGTAGAGTGCTGTGGTGTCATAGCTCACAGCAACCTAAACTCTTGGGCTCAAGTGATTCTCTTGCCTCAGCCTCCCAAGTAGCTGGGACTACAGGCACCTGCCACAATGCCTGGCTATTTTTGTTGTTGTTATTTGTTTATTTAGCAAGCCCAGACTGGGTTTGAACCCCTGAGCTACGGGCACCCAAGACCTTCTCTTTGCTTTGGTATTTTGTAGTTCCTTTGCCATGAGTGTAAGCATGGACTTTTTTTGGTATCCTGCTTGAAATATACCATGCTCCCTGAGTCTTCTTGAATTCATGTGGTGTTGCCTTTTACATTTGCACAATTCTCAGTTGTTGTATGTTAAAATATTTTCTTTCCAAAATTTTCTCCATTTTTTTGTGAAGACACTAATCATTCCTATGTTAGACTTCCTTCGTCAGCTCTCCTTTTCTCTTAACCTCTCTTTCATACTTTCTAGCTTATCTCTTTTAACTAAATGCTGGTTAAATTCTTCTGACAATTTGTTGCTGAATACATTCATTGTGTTTTATTTATGAGAATAATTTTATTTTTCAGATCCCTCTATTCTAAATATTTCCTCATTAAAATCTTTATATCTTTAAACAACTCAGTAGCTGTTCTACATTCACGTTCTGATTAATTATGCTAACATCCATAGATTTGGGGACCCTGAATCGGCTAGAGATTGATTCTGTAATTTCCACTCACAGCTTGTCTTCTCATGTATATTGCCATTCCTATTTCCAATATCATGCTTAATTTTAGTCTTTTAGGCCTAAGTAGAGACACTTTACTCATGTGGGAGTCTGTTTCCTCTTCTGAAGGTGATTCTTCTCCCATCGTTTCCCACTGTTTCACACTCTTGTTAGAAGGAGACACAGTTATTCTTCTCCCAGTGATACAGTGATGCTCATTCAACTAATATTTTATCAGATACTCATTATGTGCCTGTAACAATTCTAAGAGCTTAAGGGTGGTGCCTGTGGCTCAAAGGAGTAGGGTGCCGGCCCCCTATGCCAGGGGACGTGGGTTCAAACCCAGCCCCAGCCAAAAACTGCAATTCTAAGAACTTTGGAATTCAACATGAGAAAACTTAACTACAGGCCAAATGTCCAAAAGTACTATGGGAAAAATTAAAGCAGAGTAAGAGGATGGAAAGAGTGTAAACTGTTTTGGGGGGATGGTTTGCAATTTTGAACAGGGTTTTCAGGGAGGCCCTTGCTGAGATGATGGCAGTTGAGCAAAGACCTGAGTAAGATGAGAGCCAGGCAAATGGACTACAGAGAGACAGACATTGCAGGCAGGAGCAGCACCCAGTGCCAAGGCTCTGAGGTATGTATGGATTTCATAGTAGTATTGAGTACATTGGATACTTTTTTCCCCATTCTTGAATATGTTCTAGCTTCATCCAGCTAAACATAAAAGATGTGAAGTCGCTATCATTTTTATGGCTGCATAGTATTCCATGTTGTACATATACCATAATTTGTTAATCCATTCATGGTTCAATGGGCACTTGGGCTGTTTCCATGTCTTGGCTATTATGAATTGGGCTACAATAAACATTCTGGTGCAAATGTCTTTGTTGTAAAATAATTTTTGATCATCTGGGTATATACCTACTAGAGGAATTACAGGATCATACGGTAGGTTTACTTTTAGTTCCTTGAGTGTTCTCCAAACTTCTTTCCACAAAGGTTATATTGGCTTGCATTCCTACCAGCAGTGTAGAAGCGTTCCCTTCTCTCCTCATCCACACCAACAGTTTTGGGATTTTGTGATGTGGGCTAATCTTGGTTTTGATTTGCATTTCTCAAAGTGTTTTTATTTGCATTTCTTTGATGATTAAGGATGCTGAGCATTTTTTCATGTGTTTGTAGGCCATGCGCCTGTCTTCATCAGAGAAGTTTCTATTCAAGTCTCTTGTCCACATAGAAATGGGGTTATTTGTTCTTTAGGACACTGGCTTTGACCTGTATGACAGTGATAGAGTCCACTGGAAACTATCTTATTCTGGATATAGTCTGAAGGTTAATCCATCAGGATATGTTGATGGAGTAGATGTGGGAGGGGAGGGAAGAGAGAGAGCCAAAGGTGACTCTGAGGGTCTGAGCAGCTGGAAGGACGGAGTTAACATTTCTTAAGAAGGCAAAGTCTGCTGGAGGAGCTGATAGATGTTGTGGGGGAGGAAGAGGAACAATAAATTTTGAATGTAAGTTTGAGATAGTTATTAGATATCCAAGTGGAGATGTCAAATAATTAGTCAGATATATGAATGTGAAGTTCAGGGAGAGGTCTGGACTGGAGATGTGAATTGGGAGTCTTTAGCATATTATAATATCTAAACCCATAGGGCCGGAGGGAATTATCTTGTGACCAAATGAAGTTAGAAGAAAACAAAGAGATGTAAAGACTAAACTTGCCCCCTCCAACATTAAGAGGCTGAGAGATGAGCAGGACCAGGTAAAGGACCGTATAAGCACAGGATAAATGATGATGGAAACTCGTGAAAGTTTTCCTCTGATGGCTGAGAGTAAAGGCAGCCTCAAGAGGAGGAATCATTCTCTTTCTCCCAATTTTAAAGACTATTTACTTTATAAAAATTTGTACTCATTGGCCAGATCAAGAGAGAATCTCCCAACCTGGGTCTATTAATACCAGAAACTCTCAAATATGATGTGGATACCTCTACTGACTGGAAGGAGATACCAGCTGTGACAAAAAACAAGAACAGTAGACAGCTTGATTAGCAGGGACCAGTAGTGACAGAGGATATGGAACGGGTTGTTTTACTTGCAGAAGGACAGATCAGAGGAAAGTAGCATCATGCAATTCTTACCATGGTCCTAAGGCGTTGTGAGAAATTAGGTTAGTGAGCCAATTACGAATACTGTTGCTTTCTCTTCTTTTCAATAAAACTTAAATCTGCATATCATCACCATGTTTGCACAAATGTATCATGTGGCTAGGATATATTAAAATGCAAATTTTCCACTTTTCTGGCCTGGGCTTGGTCCAAAAGAAGCAATATTTCAAAAAAGGTAATTTAAAATACTCAGGGTGCTTTGATATCTCCAATAGCAAAACATAATATTGCAATCTAATGTGAAAATAAGCACAGATCCCTTTATTTGACATTAGTATATTTTTAAAAATTCGAATTCATAATTTCCCTGATGAAATATTCAACTCATTTTTCTCCTTTTGGGAGATAACTCAAATAGGATTAAATTATTTCTACCCTTATTTCTCTCTCACCCATTCTACTGTTTCTTGTACCCACCACAGGGTCTGTATATTCAGGCACTCAACACATTTTAAAAAATTAATGAGTCCAATTTAGGTTTTGAACTTTTAAATTTATTTCTTATATTTCTTTTTGCTTTATTACTATAATGCATTACTTCTTGGATTCTGTTAAATTGGAGGATTTTAAGACTAGCAACATGAAACCAAAGTCTGATTTTACTACTAGAATTATTAATTGTGTTGAAAGTCTGAATCAATTTGCATGATCCCACTGCTGTGGGATAGACTGACACCCAATTGATTTGTGATAGTAAGTCTGGATAATTCAGGGCAGAAACTCGGAAGAATTTTAGCCTGAAATATTTAGATTATCAGCACATTTCTTAAAACACAGCTTTGTTTTTCTTTTCTTTACTGGCCCCTTTTTTCAAATAAAACTCTAAATCTAGGCTCAGTGCATGTAGCACAGTGGTTACAAATCCGGCCACGTGCATGGAGGCTGGCAGGTTGGAACCCAGCTTGAGCTTGCTAAACAACAATGACAACTGCAACAAAAAAATAGCCAGGCATTGTGGCAGGCGCCTGTAGTCCCAGCTACTTGGGAGGTTGAGACAAGAGAATCACTTAAACCCAAGAGTTTGAGGTTGCTGTGAGGTTGACACCCTGGCACTCTACCAAGGGCCACATAGTGAGACTATCTCAAAAAAAACAAAACCAAAAAAAAAAAAAAAAACCCTCTAAATCTAATTTTTGGGCAATGCTCCTTCCTAAGATTTAGGTGGTAAGGAGCACCACACAGGTGACACAATGCCGCCCACCCTGAGTTTCACCTTTCCCTTGGGCTTTGCTCATTTTAGTTCCTACTATGCACATGTCTCTGAGATTCAACTACATATTTACTTTTTCTAATTTTCTATCTACCCTAGTCTACCCTTGAAGAAAAACCCTTTCCTTGATTTTCCATAATACAATGGAGAAGCCTGACATTTTCAAAAGGTATTTACTAAATAACAGAAATAATTTAAAGCAAACAGTCCCGGGATACTTGAAGCAGCAATCAGATGTAACTTTTCAGCATATGTTTCTTATTCTTCACTACTAGCTGATGCGGGCTGACTTCTGGAATGGCAGAGTAACTCCCTCAAAAAACGTGGTCCTCCATAAAAGCAGTAAGAACACTGACAAAAATGGTCAAAATCAACTTTTTAGGACCTCTGGAAATTAACCAAAGACTTGAAAAAATCTCAGGAGCTTGTACTCAAGATAAACAGTTGGATGTTGGTAAGAGTAGAGAGCTTTATGGTTTTTAACTTGCCCTATTCCTATCAACTTCTTCCCAGATTTACTGTAGCCGGAAAACCGACAGCCTTATATTAATAGATATGGTGTTATAGTAATATAGGGGGTGAGGCAGGAAAGGAAGCTTGAAAGAGCCTGAATGCGGACCCTAACCACCCTGACAAGGAAGTCACTCACAAGTCACCAGGCCCAGGACTCCCAAGGATGGATGAATTACCAGGCTGGATGCCTCACAAACTCTGGTTACCCTTCTGTGACGGCAGTTATGACTAACCTTATGGCCCGACCTCATGATAATGCTGGTCACGTGCAGCCGTTTCCTGACAAGGTTTTTGAACATTTAAAAACATTACCATTGTTCCATAAGGGTCCCTCTTCTGCTCAGGAGAGGACCCTCCTCTGTCTGTGGGGTAGGATCCTTTGTCTCTATCTCAATAAACCCTCCAGCAGCTAGCTGGCTAGTTGAATCATTCCTGTGGAAAACCAAGAACCCACTTGGTGAATTCAGGGGATTTCTTCCCTTCATTGGAGGCATCCCTGCATTGTTAGTGGGGAAAACTGTTAACTTAGCAAGCCACATGAGTGCCCAGAATGGATTTGGAGCTCCCCTAAAACTCCATCTCCAGAGAATTGTCACCATTGGGCCTATGTGGCAGTGCCTCGTAAAAACTCTTTTCTCAGGGACTGTCTCCATCCCCTACAAAAATAAAGGCAAAGTCTCTGAAGTGGCAAGGAGTCCTAGAGCCAGGGCAAGGTGTGAAGCTGCGTGCTGAGTTGAGGGCTGAGACCAATGAGCTCAAGACAGCACTTTGAATGATCCAATAAAATTACAGGTGCCCTCAGTACAACTTTCGCCATGATGATCAAAGCAAAAGCAATAATTTGATAGTCAAGGGAAAGTTGAGTGATAAGTGTACTTTTTAAACTACTTTAAATAGATTTTTTTTTCTTATATCCTGCTAATGCCTTTTAATTTGTTTCAAAAATAATACATGTTCATGATAAAAAGTTGCATCCAAGAATCAAAGCATGTTAAGCCTACACCCACACTCATTCTCTATCTATAACCCAGAGATAAGTTTTATGTATAGTTAGTTGTGTATTATTCCAGGAATTTATATATATATATATACACACACATATACATGTATCTGCACTAACCTATATCTAAGTCTCTTTCCCTCTATTCTCTTCTTATTCAAATGGGATCCCTTTAAATATGTGCGTGTATCTTTTTCTATATAGTCCAGTTCTTTTCCACCTAGCATTTTGAACATTTTTCCTCATAGGTAAACATCATTCCTTTTAACTTCTGCATAATTTTTGAAATTATAAATTAATAAGTTGCTTAACTAGTCTTAAATTAATGGTCAGTAGATTATTCCTAGATTTTTGCTGCTGTGAATTTTGTTGCACACATCATTATGTATTCCCGAAGGATAGAGTCTGCAGGTGATGTGGCAGCTACATCTGGCTTCCTGCTCAATGTCCACTCTGCCCTTCTTCCTTGGTAACTAAAGCTCATTTTTGTACAGGGCAGCAAGGTGCCCTGCTTTCAATGCTTGGCTCCTTCCTGGACTCATTTGCCCCTGGAGTGTACATTAGTCTGAGTAGCGTTGTTAGAAAGGCGCACATGAGGCCAGATCGTTTATAAAGAAAAGACGTTTATTTTGCACATGGTTCTGCAGGCTGTACAAGAAGCCTGGTGCTGGCATCTGCATCTGGCGAGGGCCTCAGGCTGCTTCTGCTCATGGCAGAAGGCAAAGAAGAGCCAGTATTTACAGAGATCACATGGTGCAAGAGAAAGGGGGTGTGGGCAGAGATGCTGGGCAGCTCTTGTGGGACACCTACAAACTCAGGGCAATCATTTATTGACGAGGGATCTGCCCTTATGACCCAAATCCTCCCACATTGGGAATCAAATTTCAACCTGAGATTTAGAGGAGACAAACAATCTGTATCCAAACTATGGCAGGTGACAGGTAATGAAGTGACTGAGGGGACAGAAGTGGTGAGATGTAAGTAGGTGTGACAGACGTTCTCCTCTGGGGAAGCTGGTGGTTCCCTTTCATCTTTGCCTTTCCCCGTCACTCTGGAATTTGCCAGGTGGGGAGACACATACTTTGTAATTATGACGATGAAAGTCACACACTAAGAACAGATGGATGCTTTATACCAGGTTCCTTCTTTATTTCAAAAATAAAGCTCTTTTTGATTGAGTGTCTAATCAGGTTTTCATGGCATTCAGCCCAACGCAACTCTGACGATACAAATGGAAATTCTGGGTCAAACTGTGCACGCATTCAGAAGTTTTATAAATATGGCCAAGAAATGCTCTAAAAGGTTGCCGTGCCCCCTGACATCATGTGTAGGATTTCTTGACTTAACCCTCGGAGGCAGTCTTTGTAGCCTGGCCAATTTCATCAACTCCCACTGTTACTGGGCCAAGCTTTCTTCCCTGGTGCCAATATCTTATGTGGCTGTTGATCAGCAAACCATGTGCGTGTGCATGATAAAGTTTCAGCAAAAAGCAAGTAACAGCCACAGCAGATTCTGTCTCTTAACAAATACTTAAATGATTTTTATTGACATATAATATTGGATCTATTTTGTGGGTGCATGTGATATTTCAATACCTGTTTACAATGTGTAATGATCACATCAGGCTAATTGGAATATCCATCGCCTCAAACATTTGTCTTTTCTTTGTGTTAGGAACATTATAATTTCTCTCTTCTAGTTACTTTGAAATGCACAGTAGGTTATCGTTAACTCTAATTTCCCTACTGCATTATTGAATACTAGAACTTATTTCCTCTCTCTAGCTATATGTGTGTGTCTCTCTAACCAGCTTCTCTTTATCCATTTCTGCCCTTTTCCCTTCCCAGCCTCTGATTACCACCAGGCTATACTGCACCTCCATGAAATTAACTTTCAAAGCTCCCACATATGAGTGAGAAGATGCGATATTTGTTTTTCTGCATCTGCCTTAATTTCACTTATCGTAATGACTTTTAATTTCATACATGTTGCTCCAAATCACAGGATTTTATTCTTTTTGTGGCTGCTTAATATCCAATTGTGTAGATACCACATTTTCTTGATTCAGCCATCTGTTGACGGACACAAGGTTGATTCCATATCTTTGGTATTTTGACAAGGGCTACAATAAATATTGGCGTGCAGTTACTTCAATACACTGATTTCCTTCCTTTTGGATATATGTCCATCAATCGAATTGCTGGATCATATGGTAGTTCTAGTTTTAGTTTTTGTTTTAGGACTATCCTACTGTTTTCCATAGTGGCTGTACTACTTTACATTTATACCAACAGTGTTTAAGTGTTCCCCTTTCTCTGCCTCTTGGCCAGCATTTTTAATTTTTTAAATCTTTTTAGTAATATCTATTCTAATTGAGGTAAGATGATATCTCATTATGGTTTTGAAATGCATATCCCTCTATAGTAATGGTGTTGAAATTTTTTTCAGCTAACTGTTGGCCATTTTTATATATTCCTTAGAGAAACGTCTATTCGTGTCTTTTGCCCATTTTTAAATTGGATTTTTTTAATATTGAGTTGTTTGAATTCACTACATATTCTGATTATTAATCCCTTGTCAGATAGTTTACAAATATTTTTTTCCCATTCTCTAGGTTGTTTCTTCACTCTGTTGAGTGTTTCCTGTGCTGTGCCGAAGCTTTTTGGCTTAACGTAATCCCATCTGACTATTTTTGCTTTTTTGCCTGTGCTTTTGAAGCAGTAAAAAGTCTTTGCCCAGACATGTCTTATAGCATTTTCCTAAGGTTTCCTTTTGGTAGTTCTATAGTTTCTGGCCTTAAATGTAAGTCTTTAATCTATTTTGAGTTGGTTTTTATATATATGATGAAAGATGGGGATCTAGTTTTATCCTTCAACATATTCTTCAACATACAGAGAGATCCAGTTTTCCAAGCTCTATCTATTAAAGAGGCTCTGCTTTCTCCAGTGCATGTTCTTGGGACCTTTGTTGAAAATGATTTGGTTTAATGGCATGGATTTATTTCTGGGTTCTTTATTCTCTTAGCCTATGTGTCTTTTTTAAAATGCCAATACCTTGTTGTTTTGGTTATTTTAGCTTTGTAGGATAAGCTAGAGGTAGTGTGATGCCTCTAGCTTTTTTCTTTTTGCTCAGGATTGCATTAGCTGTTCACGGTCTTTTGTGATTTCATACTAACTTTAAGATTGTTTTTTCCATTTCTGTGAAGAATGTCATTGGTATTTTGAAAAAAAGTGCATTGAGTTTGCATATTGCTTCATAAATATTTTAATAATATTAGTTCTTTCAACAATAAGCATGGGATAGCTTTCTATTTTTGTGTGTCCGCTTTAATTTCTTTCATCAGTGTTTCATAGTTTTCCATGCAGAGTGCTTTCACTTCTTTGGTTAGATTGATTCCTATGTATTTTACTTTTTTTATTTTTATTTTTGGAAACTATTATAAATGTGGTTGATTCCTTGATTTCTCTTTCAGACTGATCATTGTTAGCGTATATACATACTAATGTTTTTATATGTTGATTTTGTGTCCTGCAACTTTACTGAATTAATTTATCTGTTCTCAGAACTTTTTGGTGGAGGTTTTTCAAAATATAACGTCATGTCATCTGCAAACAGGGACAAATTGACTTCTTCCTTTCCAATTTGGATGGCCTTTCTTTCCTTCTGTTGCCTAATTTCTCTGGCTATGACTTCCAATGTCATGTTGAATAGAAGTGGTGAAAGCAGGGATTCTTCCCTCATTCCAGAACTTAGTGGAAAGGCTTTCAAATTTTCCCTATTCAGTATGTTAACTTTGGGTCTGTCACATATGGTTTTAATCAAATTGAGGTGCTTCTTCTGTACTCTGTTGAGAAATTTTATCATTACAGGATGTTGAATTTTATCAAATGCTTTTTAGCATCTATTGAAATGATCATATTCTTTTTGTCCTTGATTCTGTTGATGTGATATATCATATCTATTGGTATGAATATGTAGAACAATCCTTCATCTCTGGGATAAATCCCATTTGATCATGGTAAATGACATTTTTGGTGTGTTGAATTTGGTTTGCTAGCATTTTGATAAGGATCTTTACATCTATATTCATCAGTGATATTGTTATATCTTTTCTTTTGTTATGTTTTTGTAGTTTTCTTTTGTTATGTCTTTGTCTGGTTTTGGAGTAACAAAGAAGAATGAGTTTGGAAGTATTTCCTCTCCTTCAGTTTTTTGAGAGTTTGAGTAGAATTGGTATTAGTTCTTCTTTAAATGCTTAGTAGAATTTAGCAGTAAAACTATCAGGTCCTGGACTTTTCTTTGTAATGGGAGACTTTTTATTACTACTTCAATCTTGTCATTCATTTTTGGTCTTAGGCTTTCTTTTTCTTCATGATTCAATCTTAGTAGGTTGTATATATCCAGAAATTTATCCATTTCATCTGGGTTTTCCAATTAAAATGGTATTTTTGTTTACATTCTTGATCTTAGCAGTGAAAGTAAGTGTTGGCTTTTTTCTTGATATCAAATGAAAGTGTTTAAAAACTAAATGTATTTGTGGAAATACAAAAATATTTTTATTTACTAATCACTATAATCAAGGTAAAGGGTTTTACATATATTTGTATGATTATGTTAAACACAATATTGATTGTGCTGATACATTTCTCCAGGTTTTTTTTGTTTGTTTTTGTTTTTGAGACAGAGTTTCAAGCTGTTGCCCTGGGTAGAGTGCTGTGGCATCACAGCTCACAGCAATCTCAAACTCTTAGGCTTAAGCGATTCTCTTGCCTCAGCCTCCCAAGTAGCTGGGACTACAGGCACCCACCACAATGTCCTGACTATTGGTTTTGGTTTTTGCAGTGGTCATTGTTGTTTAGCTGGCCCAGGCCAGGCTCAAACCCACCAGCCTGGGTGTATGTGGCCGGTGCCCTACCCACTGAGCTATTAGCGCCACCTACATTTCTCTGGTTTTATTAATGATAATAACAGGTTAAGAGTTAATGTCAGGAGAAAGTCTAGTTTTAAAACCATAGCTTTAGACCAGAAGAACAATAACATTTGGTTCATAAGGCTGGAGTTGAAAACTAGCGGATCAGATTCGAGGCAATCTCAGGCTCCTTAAACTTACAATGCATACAAATCACTTGAAGATATTGTTAAAATCCAGATTTTGATTCAGGAGATCTGGTTTGGGGTCTAAAATTCTATATTCTAACAGACTGGTCCACAGAAAGGATCTTGAAATAACAGCGACAAGGTGATGCTTTTGCATCAGAAGCAAGGTGGCCACAGTTATAAGGGGCAAAATCAGAGAGGCAACCAGGGAGCTGGAACAGAGAGTTTTGGACATGATTCAAATAATACAGCATCCCTGGGAGCAAAATAGATACCCAGTCAACAACATGCTGCTCTAACCAAAGAAATCCAGGATGGACAATTAGGAGGCAGAGTGCAGCTTCTCTAAATAAAAAGTCATTCTTCCTTGTCCTTTTTTCAGACCTGGGAAGAAGTGAGGTCCCCAAAGGAAGGAAACAGCAACCCCACAACAAGTGACCGTTCCCCCAATCCTTCCCCCAAAGGTTAGGTAATCATTCACTGTGGGAGGAGTAATGCCTAGACAATTGGAGAACTATTGAACACAGACAGGGACTGGGTGGATATTAATACAGGACCCAGTGTCATCAAGAGCTCCCTCTTCCAAGTAAGGCATGTGCAGTATGGATAGTAAGTGGCGTCTTATCCAGATGTGGCTCACAGTGGGACCATGTGCCCTGTGATCATTTTCCTAGTCTCCCAATGTCCAGTTGAAATGGACATACACAGAGTTCATTTATCCCTTGGGTAAAAGCTGTAGTTATATAGTAGTTGAAAAGGCCAACTGGAAGCCTCTGGAAAGACCCCTCCCTCCACCAAGAAAATAAGTCATAGGGGAAATGACAGAAATTTGTGTCACCCTTGAAGATGGAAAGGATGAGGGGTGGTGGTTTCCTTCACATCTCTATTTAATTCACCCTACTGGCTTCTATGAAAGTCTGATATATCCTAGAGGACTCATCTAGTTGATCACTGCAAACTTAACTAAGCCTTAGCTATAGCTGCTGTGTAGATATTCTTGGGAATACTGCTCCAAACCATTTAGTGAGAAACCCACATGGCCACCAGCTCTGAGTGGCACAAAGGAAGGAGAAATTCTGCCTCAAGTCCAAGCTGTGGTACAAGCAGCTTGTCACTCAGGCCATACAATTAGGCAGGAATCAGAGGAATCTAGGCAGGACAAAGACGGGAGAATCACAACATAGACTAGAATTCTGGAGATATCTGCAGCAGAGGACTCTACACCAATGGAAATACAGATTTTGGCATGTACTTGGGCCCTGATAGAGACGGAGTACCTGCCCTGCATATTCAAGTGACTGTGTACCATACCTACCCATCATGAGCAGGGTTCTGACAGACCCACTGAGTCAGGAGGTCCAGTATGTCCAGGAATAATGTATTGTAATGTAGAAATGAGATGCAGTTGAGTGAGTTGGAGCAATGGGCATGTGACCATAGAATTTACTAATCTTCACGCACACTTCTATTTGGAGGCTACCAGCATGACAGTGCGACAGCAGCTTTTTTTAAAGTGCAGCTGAAGAGCCAATCTGAAAAAGTATTCCTGTGTCGATGACATCCTCTAGAACTGAGCATACACTCTGAGTCAGTGACAACATATGGTATTATGTCCCCAGTAGGTCAACACAGCAGTCTGGGATCCAAAGTATGGAAGTCCAAGTAGTTCTGTTTCCATCACCCAGTGGCCCACCTGGGAACTTGTTCTTCTCATCCCACACCTTAGTTTCCACAGTTCTAGAGGTCCTAGTTCTCGGGGGATGGGGTGGATGCTTTCAGCAACGGGCACAGAAAAAGGCCTATGAAACTTTAATCATGGCTACTACTTAGAAACTTAGGCTTCTTGTGCTAAGAGATCAGCAAGAAAAGAAGGAGACAAAAGGTAGGCAATTGGATTATTGGAAGGAGAAAAGGTCTTGTTGCACAGAGGTGGCACAGAAAATATCTTTGGCACGTAGGTGTTCCTCTAGCATAGCTACCTCACCCAGCATTGATGGTAAATAAATAAGGACAATAACCATGCCCTTAAAAGGGATAAGTAGCCAGGGGCTTAGACATGGGGATGAGGTTACTGGGCCACCAGTGTGAGGACTAAATATCTGAGCCACCCCGAGTGAGTTCCCTATACCAGCAGAGGTGTAAGCCACAGGAGAGAAGGATCTGGAATGGCATCAGAGGAGGGTGGTGATGATGGTCAACTGTGGCAGAGAATTAATCCCAGAAAACCTCTTGGAAATGTCTCCAGGAAGAGAGGGTACCAGAGTCCTGGAAGAGCTATTTCAAAATGCACTGAACTCATTATCTGAAGCAGTTCATATCAGAGTGGGTGCTCATATCGTGTGCAACAGTGGGTGCTCAGGTGTGCGGTCAGATCCAGCTGCCTTACCATGGGAATTCTCCTTGGCTGAAGGCAGCCACCTCACCCAAGGTTACTCCCTGATCCTAGGGGTTGCTGACACTGAATGACTGAAGAGTGTCCAGTGGCCAAACTTGCCTTGATTTTGGATTAGCTGGAGCTGCTGCAGAAACTGCATTGCAGGTCAAATTCTGCCACTCAAGACTCCTTCCTGTGTCCCCTTGCCAGTGTTGTTTTCAAGAATAGTTACTAGTAAAAACCCCTGAGCTCAAATCTCAGAGTCCCAAATCTATTTCTAGAACAGAGGTTTTAGATCACAGACTTCTGGGATCTTTCAATCAATTGAAAGACTCAGACCAAAGTACAATGTGAGACTTAGTCTGTGAGCATCTGGAGTTTAGACCAGCCCAAGAGTTAGCACTTACATTTCAGACTTCATACCTGAACTTAGTCATGGACTCCTCTTTCCGACATTCTTCCATGATAGAATATTATGATAGGAATAAGAAATGAGTCAGAAATAACACCTATACAGGAGCTTCCAAGGGCAACATGAAATCCAAAGGAGAATCTGAAATAGCCTCTAAGGAGCTGCTCCAAGTGGAATAATAAATACAGACCCCTTGGGGCTTGGGCACAGATCTTGGGGTAGAGCCTTATTGAAATTATCCTACTTTTAAGATTTTCTTCAGACAGGAAATACACTAAGACTTACAGGAAGTGCTCCTCGGATCAAGATGACTTCTTCAAATGCCTATGTCTACTGGTTGCAGAAAACAGCGAAGATTTCTTGGGGCAATAGTATGTTAAACACGGCAAGTAAATGAGCTCAAGAACATAGACTGAAGCAGTCTTCTCAGGTCGTAATTTGTTTTAGAAAGACAAGATAATAGAAAGTAAGTACTCTTGTTTAGTACTTGTATACTTTAGTATTTTTATCCTTTAGGGTCTAGTCAGAAAAACAAATCATATTACATCATACAAAGGAGATTTAACAGAGGGTATTGGCTACAGAATTATTAAGAGATTGAAAGGCAAAAAAAAAGCATGCTGAGATCACTTAGAAATTAATAACTATAGGAACTGGTACCATGCTGACAGCTGTGGGAACTCAGAGGAGGAGCTAGGGTCACCAGAACCTAGGATTTTCAGGTGGGGATCTGACTTAGAAAATGTGATCCTGGACTCCAAGTCAGTGACATAATGGGTCTTATGGGAAAAGTACAAATGATTTGTGGCCAGAAGGAAGGCTCTGGCATATTAAATATTCTTGACATTCTTCCCATGGAAAAGTGTGATATGCCTCTCCACCCTTTGAATCAGGGCTGGCCTGTCACTACCTTGAGCAATGGAGTATGGCAGAAGCAACAACCACTCTGAACAGAGCGTTTAGGAGGACCAGCAGTGTCTGCCTTGGTCTCTTGGAGCCTTGACCTGCCATTTAGGAAGTTCAGCCACCCATATAAGACTGACCTCATGAGGACAGAAAGGATCTTCCAGGCCCCTGACAAGGTGCTGGGCATGAGAAGAGACCAATTGGACCCTTCAGACTAGACCAGCTAATTACCACAAAGTTACCCATTCATGTGACATGGATCAGAAGAATCTGCAGACTCAGATATGCCCAAAAAATCAAGAGATATAAAGCAAAATGATTATTGTTTTGAGACACATGTTTGATGGTATCTTTGTTGTGACAATAGACACCCTAAATTATTTGCATTTGGTCTATTTTTGGCTGCCTTTCATTTTGGGACCCTCTCAGACATATGGGATGGGTGGCTGGAAGAACTGAAATCCCTTCCAAGCAGAGATGATTTAGTAGTTGCTAAACCATTAGTAACTGTCCCAAACAGAATGATTTAGTAGTTTAGGGGTTACTTCAACAGTAACCTCTCTACTTTATAGCAAAGAGTCAAGCAGCATTAGAAGACCCTGGACGGGATTCAGCATCCTTTTCTGACTTCTCTGTGATCCTGGCCATAATGGTTTTATTTCAAAGGCTAAAGCATTTAATGTGGCCATGTGATTGAAGGCACATAAATAGCATTTTTCTTTTAAAAGACAAGAAAGTACATTGTAAACAAAAAATAATTTTATTCCCCCAAAAATGTTGTTTTAACTTGGCCATGTGGTCAAAGGCACTTTTGCCATGGAGTCAGTGTGGCTTGGTGCCGCACAGAGTGAATATATTCAGAAAACATTTACTTTGGGCAAATGTGCCAAGTTTGTGCAATTGCATACCATATGCTTTTTATTTTGCAATAGTCAATTTTTAGATTTTTATTTCCCCTGATTTTCCTAGGCAGTTTATTGAATAACAGAATTTAAAAATTGCACTAGCAATCTTCAGTTGTTTATGAAGCTGTTGTTTAAATACTAGCCTCTCGTATTTATTAAAATACTTAACACTAGATATTATTAGGTAAGTTATATATAGTGGCTTTCCTTTGGGGTTTCATCATTATATTTTTAGATTCTACATTATTATAAAAAGCATTCAATATAAATTTATGAATAGATTCCTGGGCTTCTCCCATATATAGTAAATAGTCAGCAGTTTTGCTGGTGATCTGGATGCAGGTGGTCCAGAATCAGCTTAGAAAAAAAGGAACAACCTAATACCCATCCTTATAGTCCGACTAGGGGTTTGGAGGTAAATATTCCAGTTTGAGGGTAGGATTGAGAAAGACAGATAACAAGCTTAACAGACAAACTTCTCATCAGCCAGAAAGAATTGACCTGTGCTTCTTTAGAATCACAAATGCAAATTAGGAAACTGCATTTAGTCTTGCCAGACAGCAGGATGTGATTTATAAAATTAGAGCTGTTAACAAGGATCTGAAAATGCCCTTAACGCAGTAGTTCTCAGCACTAGCTGCACACTAGAATCACCTGGGGGGGCTTTTCTAGGTCTCTATCCTCAGGCTGCACATAACAGTAACTAAATCAGAAAAACGGAGGGTGAGACAGCCGTACTTTTAAAGCTCCCCTGCAGATTCTAATGAGCAATCAAGGCTGAGAACCACCTGAATGTTAACCTTAAGAACGATGCCATCTACCCTCAATTTTTGGAATTAGTAGCAAAAATGGCATGGCATGCAACACTCCATGGCTGGCTGTCTTGGGAACATATATTCTAACATGAACCATGATCAAAAGGACAAAATAGCTACTGAGGTTGGAAAGTGACAGAGCAGATGGCCCTGTGGTTCTAGGCATTATTACAAAATTGAAGAGCAGGAAGAGATCCTTGGGCTTCTTTACTCTAACTGACTGGTTTTACAAATCACAAAAACAATTGAGGTTACGAGAAGCTGCTGACACAGCAGATGAGAGCATGGGTGTCTCCACTCCCAGGACAGCACCGTTTCTATTGGGCCCACTGGTGGCAGCTCAGCCCTCATTTCCAGAGCTCATGTAGCCCATGTGTTCTTGGATCCCAGAATTGGTGAATTCAATTCCCCTAACTCATTCTCAGAAAACTTCGATAAAGACGGGCTATGGTTCAATATTTCTTTCACATCTCTAATTTATTCTCTAAAGTGTTTGCACTTCGTTATTAGTTTCTACCCTTCTAAACAGGGTGTCCTGGAGTGAAGTCTATCCCATTTGATCCTTCAAATCTTCCTTCACAGCTCAGAAGTGATTTCTCTTTTTTGTGATCACTTATAAAAAATATATCTCTTGGTTTTTTATCCCTCATTATGTACCATAGTGGTATCTGTTTGTCCATGCATACGTATTTATTTCCTCCTCTGGTAAACTATTAGTTACCAGTACTCAAAATCTCACCCAAAGTTGATACTCAATATAGGCTACCAGAATCGTTGGATTGTATTTTAATATTAAATTACTTTTACAGTTCCCTTTCCATATTTTGTTGCCATGTTAGAGAAAAATTTTATATTTGGACCAGATTTGAGCTCTTAATCTGAATGAAATCTACATCTAAACTTTGAACTCTGAAATCCCAGACTGTCACTGGCTTCTGGAACCAATTAACATGTTTCAGCTTCTTTTAAAAAGTAGAGGCACTGGGGGCTTCTTCTATTAAGTTGTCAGTGATGAGATATCTGTCAAACTAATTGTTCGTTTCCCACCAAAGTCTTCCCAACTGACATTTTTTTCCCCCAGAAAAATATGACCTTCTTATCACTGCGATGTCAGTTACCTTGAAGCATTGTCTCAATGACCTGTCTTCACTGTTGCTTGGTGCACCGATTGGGAGGTTAGGGAGAAAGTGACGATGTTTTCCAAGGGAAAAGATGGCATGTGCTAATAAGAGACTAGAATGTTACAGCTGCCACAGTTTAGATTTCCATCACCACCACCTCTTTAGTTCCTGGAGAGGACTGAAACTAAGATTAATTCATTATTCAACACTGGCATCCTCACTTAATTACCAGTTTAGAAAACACATTCAGTGTCTCAGAATGCCTCTTTCTGAAATTTGTCTTTTTTGTTAAAATTTATCTTGAAAAGGAATACTTGTTTAATGTTAGTCTCTTAGATTATCCTAGTTGTTTAAGCAAGAATTCTATGTACATCTCTGATTCCTTAACTTCAAATTATCTGGCTGAGCCGAAATGAATTCTTTTGAAACAAATAGTAAAGACAAATCATATGTCAATATCATTGCACATGTAATATTTATTGTTTTTTATATATGCACTATTTCTTGGAAAACAAAAGTGTGCTATTGTGTTTATTCACCGCAGGCAGTGGCAGACTATGAAAGCTTTGGCAACTGGATGTCCAAATAAAAGCCCTGATTCATAGCATCGACCAGTTTCCATGGTGTAAATACCCCCGGTATGTCTGATTTCAAGCTACCAATGTGACATCACTGAACACAGATTTGGGAGGAGATGTAAACAACTGGCTCTCATGAGGTGAGGCAGTGTGTGCCAGCTCCCGTATATCTCTGTATGTCTCCCTAAAATATTTTTCTCTACTTCTTCCCATTAGAAAGATTTTCCTTTATGTTATTATCACATTAGTAACAAACATTTTAGAGGCAGCTCAAGATAATAGGAAGAAAATAGGTTTTAGCACGAGGTTGCCTTGTCCTGGCTTCATGCTTATAATTGTGAAAACTTGGGCTAGTTTCTTAGTCTCCTAAAGTCTCTCTTTCTCTTTATCTACAAGAAGTTGTTGTGAATATTAATTAAAATTAGGTCATCTTTTAATAGGAGTGCAAACAATGAAGGAATGGACTAGCAGAAGAGGAACCAAATTTGGTGAAAGCCGAAGTTATTCTGTTAAACAAGTCTGCATTTTTTACTTTTAAATTAATTTTTCAAACTACTATCTATATAGACTTTCTTATTCCATCCTGTAGGCTTAATTATTCTTACTCAGTTTTATTAATTCATAAATTTAAAGAACCTTGCAGTAGTACTATAGATAGACACTGGGACAGGGGACCCGCCTGGATGTTTTTCTGGTGACAAGGGTAGGAAATGCATGATTGCAGAGAAAAGGAGAAATCAACCTTGGAGAAATCAACCATCACAAGAGTTCTTTCTGTTGAAGACTCCCACACGTTACACAGCAATCTTTTCTTTTTGACCCACACAGGCAGTCTTTCTTTACTCTTCCTTGCCTAATTACATATTTCCTAAAAACTATTTTCAGAAGTTCTATAAAAATAATGAAGTACGTACATGGAGCAGGACATGGGTCTGGATGTGATTTGGTCCAAGAAAAGGGGACAATAGTCTGAAAATCTCACTACCTCAGGATCTTAGAAACACTATGTTTGTTCTTTCAGGCAGAAACCAAGTCCAAAATAGCTAAAATCAAAATTGGAATTTGTTGGCTCACATCACTGGAAAGTCCGTCTGGTAACTTCAGGATTAAGCTGCAGCTTGCTGAGTGTGTTCACAAGATGCCATCGGATTTTTCTTTCTCCCTCCCATTTCCTCCTCCATTTCTACTAACCTTTGCCTTCATGTAAGCCCAGGTCAGGGTCTCTGTGTAGTAAGATGTCACTACAGCTCAGCCATCCTGCAAGGTGGTTACTCAGACAAAGAGAGACCTCCTTCCCCTGCTTACCCCTGGCATGTGAATCAACCCAGAATTAGCCCCATTGGAAGGGATGATGTTCACCCCTGGGGGAAACCGCTGTGCCACTCTCAGTGCTGTGCCCACATTGACCTCACTATAAGGGAGACAGGAGCCTGCTACGGTTGGAAGATTCAGCTATTGCCATTGCGACTGTATCAAGAGCAGGGTCTGCAAGAGGTGATTCATTTATGAAAGCTCCCCCCTGATGAATGGGATTAAACACCTGCAAACCAGTGGGATGGGGAGTAGAAGGGACATGGGAAAACAAACCATCCCTGACCACCACCACCCCCCCACTGGTGTGTGACTTTAAGGCCCTTCACAAAGAAGCTTCCGGCAGCATCTCTCTCTCTTCCTCTTACACCCGGTCACATAAGGACACAGCATTCCTCCCCTTGGAGGTACAACTCTCACTAGACACTGAACCTGTCAGTGCCTTGATCTTGGACTTCCTAAATTTCTTTTTCTTTTTAAATGTCCCCGTCTGTGGTATTGTTATAGCAGCACAAATGAATTCAGACATAAACTGGTACCAGAGAAGTTGGGGATATATATATACACACACACCTATATACGTGAGTATATAAATTTTGTACCGGAAAAACTCGGCTTATACTCGAGTATATACGGTATATATAAAGGCAACTAAACTAAAAATGTGGAAGCATCTTTGGAACTGGGTGGTGGGTAGAAGCTGGAACAGCTCTGAAGTGAGTTCTGGAAAAAGCCTGTATCACTGTGAGCAAAGCATTAAGGACAACTCTGGAGAGGGCTCGGAGAGGAGAGCTGTGGGGAGAGCTTCTTGGAGATTATCTAAGGGGCTGTGAACAGAATGTTGGTAGAAATGTGGACAGTGCAGACTGTTCTGATGAATTCCCAGATGGAAATGAGGAACAAGGTTTTGGGAACTGGAGGAAAAGCCATCCTTGTTGCAAAGTGGCAAAGAGCTTGACTGAATTGTGTCTATGTCCTAGGATTTTATGAAAAGCATAACCCTGAAAGTGATAAACTAGGGTGTCTGGCAGAAGAAAATCTCTAAGCATCAAAGTATTGATTGTGTTCAGTGGTTTCTTTTGATTGTTTACAGTAAAATGCGAGAAGAGAGAAATTTTTAAAAATGAAACCTATAATTAAAAGGGGAGCAGAATATAAAGATTTGGAACATTCCCAGCCTGGTTATGCAAAGAATAAGGAAGTATGTTTAGGAGAGAAAACTGAGGGTGAGGTCCAGAGATCACTCAATATGGAAATTATTATGACTAGAAGAAGCCAGGTGCTATTCTTTAAGATAGTTTGAGGTTGCTGTGAGCTAAAGTGACAGCATGGCACTGTAGTCTGGGGCAGGAGAATCTCAAAACAAACAAAAAAAAAAAAAAAGGAAAGGAAAGGACAGGATATGGTGAATGACTCTGAAGGCACTTTGGGGATCTTTGCAGCTGCCCCTGCTTTCACAGACCTGTAGTGCCAGAGCCTTGAGGGAAGAACAGTTCAATGAGAGGGGCCCCAGGTGCCCAGGAGAGCTGGGGGCTTGCTGCTAAGGGCTACCTCAAGTCTGAGCCCCCTGCTTTCTGCTCCTTGGCTTCCCCAGCTATGACTGAAGTAGACCCGGGTGTCACCTAGGCTCCACTCCACAAGGTACAGATGAGAGCCTTGGCTGTGTCCACATGGAGCTCAATTTGCAGGCTTGTAGAACACCAGAGCTGGAGAGGCGCGGCTCCCTCCAACTAGATTTTAAAGGATGTCTCAGACAGCCTGGGGCTCAGGCATAGAACTGCCATGGGGTGGGGGATTGCAGAGAGCCCCCAGTTGTGCAATACTTGGTGGAACTGTCCCCCAAGATCCAATCACTGAAGAGCTAGCAGCACACAGTGCCAGCCCGTGATTGCAGCAGTCACCTCACTCCAGTCTGTTGTTACCAGATGAAGAGGGTCCAGCCACCTGTCACTCTCAGCCAAATGTAGAGATGGGGATTAGGTGCAATAAGCTTTATTATCAGAAGGCCAGCAATTCTGGAGAACAGTGAGAGTAGACTTTCCAAGACTGTCTGTCCTTCCTTTCCCAAAGCTACAGTTTTATACACAAAAGTTCAAAGCAAAAGCCATATTAACCCTTATCTTAAGCAATGATGAACAATATAATCAGCATAATCCATGACCTATTAAAACATTTCCAATTCAAAAGTTAATCTAAATCAATCACCCTAAACTCAAAATATACATTTTTAGGTTGAAGCTAAATTTAAGAAACACGAATGGACGACATGAGGCGATGGTCCCTGGCACCTAAATCAACCAGACCATCTGTGTCATCTCAGCCCTAGCCTGAAGGAATCCATCTCATTCTCACCACATGGGCTTCACTGTGAGGGCCACTGTGTGGGTGCATCCCACAAAGACATGGGGGCAGGGCTGACCAGGGCCTTTGGGGCCCACCCTCATCTCTGTGTTTCTAGAAGCCAGTACATAGAGTCAAAGGATTACTCTCAAACCTTAAGAAGTAATGTTGTCCCTGTTGTGTTTTAGACTTAGATGTAACCTGTTACTCCTTTCTTCTTTCCTGTTGCTCCCTTTTGAATGGCAATGTCTATCCTATACCTGTCCCAGTGGGGGTCTAGGCAGTTGTCTGTGTTCTCAGTTCTTGGTGTGCTCATAGCTGAAGAATGACCAGATCCACCAAAGCAAGGCAAGCATAATACGAAGTTGATTAAGGAAGAGAAAGATAGGTTTACAGAGCAAGATAATATTTGCCATAGACAATGAATATGTCCCCGATTGTCTCAATAAAGAAAAAGCTCTGGTAATGGTCTGGGGTTCTGTTTTATACTGTCTGGGTGGGACCCTCCACACGGTTCAGACATTACCATGGAATCATTTTTGATGGGCATGATAATTACCTCGAAGTCACTTTCCAAATCCTATCATGCCTGAGCTGCCTGGCCCCGTTCCATGGTTCCTCCAGATGTGACAGATACTTGGGATAGGATTAAGGTGGAGCAGCACTAAGAGTGCTCTTGTCCTTCCCACGTGGGGCAGTTGCTCCAGGCAGCCCCAAGGCAAAGCACCCACTGTGTCAGTGGGAGCATCTCGGAGGTCCCTTGGTATCTACTAATGCCACCATTGTACTTTGGGACGGTATAACTTGTTTGATTTCACAGGCTCACAGCTGGAGAGGAATTTGCCTCAGGTTGAATTAATTGTGCTTTGTGTCTCAGCCATCTCTTACTTAGATTAGACTTTAAAGTTGAAGTTAGAATGAGTTAAGAATTTCAGGGGCTATTGGGGTACAATGTGTATATTTTATTTTATATATGAGGAGAACACAAATTGGGGGAGGCAGAGGCAGGATGCCATGATTTTAGTGTGGTACTTCCAAAATTCAGATGATGCTAATGTGATAGTACTAAGAGGTGGGATCTCTAAGAGAGGATTAGGGCATGAGGGCTCTGCCCTCAAAATTCAGATGATGCTAATGTGATAGTATTAAGAGGTGGGATCTTTAAGAGAGGATTAGGGCATGAGGGCTCTGCCCTCGTAAATGGAATTAGTGTTGCAATTGTAATAGGTTTGTTTTTCCAAAGCTCAGTGTGTCAATACACCAAGATTTCCAGGATGCATCAGAGAAAGAGTTTAATAATAAGGCCCAAACAAGGAGAGGAAACCTCACATCCACCTCCCTGAGAGGTTTTGGGACACAGTTTTTAAGGGGTGTGGATGAGTGCAGGGCTGAAGTGTGGGGATTACTGATAGGTCAAGAAGTGAAGTCATGAAGGAAGAGGAAAAACCACATTCTGTGCTGAATTGGTTCATCGGTTGGGGGGGGATGTCTGCAGACCACTTTCATCCGCTAACCTGCTGAAATGCAGGATCTTAAAAACAACTGAAAGCAATTTATGAGTGCACGGGACTTGTGAATATAGCTCAGAGGTCCTGTTAGGTAGGGATAAGGAAGGGGTACAGATGCTTCGTCTAAAGGTGGTGTCCACCGAGAAACAGATGGTACTAGGACAGTTGTTCTCAACCTTCCTAATGCCATGTGACCCTTTAATACAGTTCCTCATGTTGTGTTGACTCCCAACAATAAAATTATTTTTGTTGCTACTTCATAACTGTAATTTTGCTACTGTTATGAATCATAATGTAAATATCTGATATGCAGGATGTATTTAGGCGACCCCTATGAAAGGGTCGTTCAAGTTCCAAAGGGGTTGCCACCCACAGGTTGAGAACTGCTGCGCTAGGAGATGCTTTGTCTAGTAGGAAAAGCAAACTGACCAGAGGAGGGCTTCTAAGAAGGGACAGATGATATGTCAAGAGGTCCCCAAGGACCAACCAGATGTTTGGTCTATAAGAGGGAGTCTTCAAGGACCCATCAGCCAAAATGAGGTAGAGAAACCACACAGGGGAGAGATGAGCAAGGCCTCAACAGGTGGTCTGTTGGAGGATGCTCACATTTGAGGTAATTGTGAGAAGTTGAGTTAATTGTGTCCCTAAATGAACTACCTTCATTAACATAGTAAAAATCACACCCGACAGCCAAGACAGTTTACAAATACTATGGCAACCACTAGAAACTGCCTTATGAGGATAGAAAAGGAGAGGATTCCCAATCCTGGGAATTCTTCACCCCTTTCCAAAAAAATCATGAATAGTCCACCCCTCACTTAGTATAAGATTAAATTTTGTTAAACTCTGGTCTCCTCCACTCGCTGGGCGGGCCCCTCATTCTCTGGAATGTACTATTCTTTAGTAAACTTTGTCACTTCGCCTGCTGACACTGCTTCCTCTGCTCGTTAACTCCATCAGCTCGTACCAGTAGCCATTCCTTAGTTCTGAGAACCAAGAATCAGGGAACACAGGGACCTGACATCTGGTCCCGACTCCTGACAGCAGGTGGTCAGCATGTTATGTGACCATTGATCAGGCAGCAGCAGGGAAGTGAGTGCAAATGCTCCCACTGCCTGGCTAGTCGTTCTCGTTAACCCTGCAAGGGCCTTTTCAGTGTCTTTATGAAAGAGGCTTCCTGTGGGGTGTTCGTCTGTCACTTGCTCGCCCCTGACACATCAGGACACAGAGTTGCTCCCTTCGTGAGGATGCAGCCACCAGACCACTCTGATCTTGGGCTTCTCAGCCTCCAGAGGTGTGAGAAATAAATTTCTGTTCTTTATGGATTACTCAGTCTGTGGTAATGCCCTTTATGATAGTCCTCTAGAATCACAGGGGACAGGGAAGGGGGACGGCTCTCCTATAAATCAAAGAGCAAAGAAAATAAAAAAGAAGTAAGGAAAATGCACCAAGGCCACGCAGTCCAGGACCTCTGCCTCTATGCTTAGATACATCCAGAATTAGGTGACCCTACCAGATGCTGCCGCTGCTCCTAATATTTCAACAGCAATCATTTACTGAACCCTGAGAAGCTGGCAGGCGTGGGTGCATGTAATCCTATATCGTGTACTTCTTACTACACCTCACACCCTCAAGCTATCCTGCTCGAAGCCAGTAGCTCTACTGCCACCTGCTTCAACAAAACGGGAGCTCTCGCAGACCGTTTCTCACTTCCAGAAGGAAAACTGCATGAGGCAATGGACTGTCAGGACCTGGCCCCAATGTTCACATTCCATTGGCAAAGGGGCATTGGGGTTTTAAGTTTGAACTTGTGCATTAGGCCGATAGGATGAAGGTGATAGGCACCAGGAATGACAAATGTCCACTTATCTTTCTAATACTTACAATCTTTTAATGTACTTAAACTTTCAAATTGAAACATACTCTGTTTTGGTATAACCAAATATATTACAGCTTATGCCTTCCCCCAAATCAGTGGTTCTCAACCTTCCTAATGCCACGGCCCTTTAAGACAGTTCCTGTGGGTCATGACTGACAGGTTGAGAACTGCTGCCCCAAAAGAAAACAACCCAATCATCTCTTGTTTTGCATCCAGGTCCAAATTTAGGAATTCTGGGCCAAGTCCATTTTTTACCAAGTTTTTTGATATTCTGGAGCATCTGGACTAAGCCTGTAACGTTCATCACCACAACACATCCTGTATGCATTAGGGAAATGGAAGAGATAAAACATAGTTTACAGGTGTTATCACAGGTGCAACAAAAAGATAATATGGGTACATGCCATTGTCTTCATTTCAGTGACTGGTGGTAACAGTTTTTAATCACTTTCCTTTGCCAGCTCTTTCATGTACACTTGTCACATCATTGGGACTTCAACTTGTCTGAACTCGATGGCTCCTGAGGCACTGGGTCCTTTATAGTCCTTTCCGTATGAGGGGCTGCAGTTTTCTTTGCAGAAAATGAAGTGTTTCTCTACCTCTGTTATCTAACTAGATAAACACATGATTTCAACTCTCTATGAACACAGAATAATGCAACAGAGCAGGATCGGAATTACCCTATACCTAATCTATGTCAGTCAGAGTCAGATCTGTTTGAGGGCAAATGTTCAAGTCATGGTAGGAAGATACTCTACCAGTGGTTTACCAGGGCAGGTTTTTGGTTAATCTGATTTCTGGGAAATTCTCTAGTTGTCTCTACGTCTTATGTCAATTATTACCAAGTAAACTGTTTGCATATTTATTAAGGCATCTCATTTTGAGGTGAAGAAATCAATTTTTTCATACCTTCTTTTAAAAGTAAATTGGTAAACAACCACTAAACACAAAAAAACAAAGCAAAACTCAGTCATTTTTCTACCTTTATTATGTGCTTAAACTAAGTTTTCAAAAAATCTGCTAAGGAAAATATTGCCCAGAAATTTCTTGAACACTGGGTCTATTCTATCTTTACCTATGTGCACAATCTCAACCAGGAGCAATCTGAACACAAAAGCACACTTGCTTTTATCAATAAGTTCAGTGTCAATTGTATATCAGAAAATTATACATCAAAAATATAAAAGTATTTATGAGTTGAGAGGGACCTGGGAATGAAAAGAGAGGAATGGAAATGCATGCAATACTTCCACCAGATCTATTTCTTAATAATTAAAATTCTTTTGCTATTTTATTGGGTATAATGAATTTCAATAGAGGAAAAAAATAGGAATATAGTACTAGTTAATTCTATTTTTTGTTTTTTACCCCCCCCCCCCTTTATTTGGGGCCTCTAGAGTATTTGTATCTGGAGTACTAGTTAATTCTAATTTAAAGTTTGACTATATTCCAGAACTCTAGTATCAAGGTGTCCTGAAAATTCCACCAATTATTTTCAGAAAAGGAAAGTTAAAGAGCAATATATTAGAATTGAAAATGAAAAGTATGTAAATTCATAATTCCTCTTCTGCAATGCAGGAGTCGTAGGTGCTTCAGTATTCAGAATGTTTTAGCAGTGTTCTAAGGCAGCACCAGTATTTAAATACATTAATATCACTGCACAGAAATGTATGAGTATTTACATAAAGTGGGATAGATAAAGACTAATTACAGCCTCATGGCAGTTAGGGTCAAATGAATTCAGGTCAGATCAAGTTTAGTGGCCAAATGAATTATAAAAAGATTTTCAATTTTCAGAGCTTTTTTTTTTACATTCTGGAAGTACAAATAAGAAATCAGGACTAACACAGAAAGGAACTTTGTTTTTAAAAAGCTTTACATTATTGTCAAGCAATTTTTCTTTGGGACTTTTATACAGAATCTCTAATGATTGTAGAATGCTCTATGTTTCATTACCAGAAACAAAAACACCTTTAATCTTAAAGACCACTTATACTGTGCAAATAATGTTTAGAAACTCAAAGAAAACTACAAATTATATCTATTTTAGTATATCAAAATCAGTAAAACACCAACATGATTCTTTTGAGATTGTGACCATTTATAATTTCACAGGAATTATGGCTGCCAAAAATGTGAGATTATAGGTAATTGTATGTTTTGGAGGTAAACCAGGGGAACAGCTAAAAAGTAGATCTTTCCCTCTCTTTAATTTTAACACACAAATTCAGAAATAACTTTTTCAGCTGCAGAATATTAGCTTCTATCTGATTCAGATATTTATGACTTACATAAATATTTATATTTTAATGAAATGTATGTACAATTTTAAAATCATTTATAATAAATTTTAATTCATACTTATAATTATATACTTATAATTTTATGTATTTATAATATTATCATTTATATTTTATTAATATATAATTTATTTTATGATATTTATAATTCATTTCCTTTATTCTCACCCAAACAATTATATATGTGGTCTAAAAATTAGGTTTGTGAACTTGCCACTGTGCACTTATATTGGCAGCACTATAGGAACTGCTGGGTAAGTTTCATGACCTTGGTGTATCCCTGTCTCAGAGCTGACTTCATGTCAATGTGGGGCAGTGTCTTGATGAGTGGTGTTCATTATTGTTGCTGTGTGTTTTTGTGTGCTGTCGCAAGAATGTCGGAGCTTGAATTAGGGCAATGAACAAACACTAAATTTTTTATTAAATTGGGCAAGAGTGGAAGTGAAATCAGGGACATGGTAGTTCAAATTTATGAGAATAATGCCATAAATGTTTTTTTGAGGAGAGGGAAAGGGTCTCCCCTCAGAAGAATGAAAATGGGTCAGGGTTGCCAGTAACAAGCAGAATTGACAAAAACTGCAGAAATTCCTTAAATTGTGAGTCAAAATCATCATCTGACTGTGAAAACCTTAGCAGACCAAGTAAATATCCACACAGAAACAAGAAAATCTTAACCAGAAATTTTGGCATGGGAAAGGCATGGCTCTTGCAACACAACAATACACCAGATCACAGGGCACTGTCTGTGAGGGTTTTTTTGGGGTTTTTTTGTTTTTATTTATTTATTTATTTTGCAGTTTTTGGCCAGGGCTGGGTTTGAACCCACCACCTCTGGCATATGGGGCCAGTGCTCTACTCCTTTGAGCCACGGGCCCTGCCCTGTAAAGTTTTTTTTTGTTGTTGTTTTTTTTTTGTTGTTGTTTTTTTAGTTTTTGGCCAGGGCTGGGTTTGAACCTGCCACCTCCGGCATATGGGGGCCAGCGCCCTACCCCTTTGAGCCACAGGAGCTGACCTGAGGCGGTTTTTAAACGGTAAACAAATAACTATATTGGAACACCCTCCCTGTTCACCTGATCTGGCCCCCAGTTACTTTTTTCTTTACTCAAAGATAAAGGAAATATTGAAAGGAAAACATTTTAGTGACATCAGTGCATCAAGGTTAATATGACAAAAGCTCTGATGTCTCTTCCAGAAAAAGAGTTCCAAAATTGCTTGGAAGGGTGTATTAGGAGCTGGCATTGGAGCATTAGCTTCCCAAAGGAAGTACTTTGATGGTGACCATAGTGATATTCAGCAGCGAGCTGTGCAGTGCTTTTTCTGGGATGAGTTTGTGAACTTAATTGTCAAACCACTTACTAAATACTTATTTACTTCCTTCCCATTTTGAAGTAACTAGAAAAAGTCTCCAATTTTCACCCCCATTTTGAAGCAAAAACAATGACTGCTGAAAATATCCTGTGTTAAAAAGATAAAAAAACTTTAATCAGTTCCATAGATAGCAACTGAAAGTTTTAGATAAAAGTCCTCATTTAAACAAATATGCTTTATGCTTTCCTTTCAGTGTAACTCTGCTCTTTGATCGAAGAATTACATAAAATAATGTACATATCAAGAAAAAGTACACCACCAGTGAAACTTTGGCAACTGCTTCTAAACAATCCTGTTAAAGTGAGAGAGAGCTACATCCAGCATTCTTCTGAACCTCCAATCTGCCAACCCATCAGCACGACAGTGAGCTAAAAGTGGGGTCTAAAAAAGTCATCTGAGATTTTCTTTGAAATAAAAATGTTTAAATTTCAAATTGAAAACATAGAACATGATTTTTGGAAAGCAAATATTTCAATGTATGAGACTTTAAAATATTTAAATCCCTTGGTTGGAAATAAAATAATGCAATAAAATAAAGGTAAACAAATAAAGAGACATGTTTCCATATTTGTAGTAGCAAATAAAAGGTTGAATAACTCAAATCTATAACATAAGGGAAAGGCTTCTAAAATCACATTTATACCGCGGAGTGTAATGTAGCCATTAAGCCCATCCATGACAATTAAATTAATGTGGAAAAAAAATGCTGATAGCATGAAGCTGAAAAAGCCGTTTCCAAAACCTAAAGTTCTCCCTAACTGCTGGATCATTCTCACGAGGAAGACACCTACTTTATTATTCCCAAATTTTGAAAGAAAAATCTCTTAATCCAAACATCCAGCTCTTAAATCATTTCTCTCCTCTCCTTTGCCGTAAATTGTCTTGAAGGAGTTGTCTATACTTGCTTTGTTTCCTGAACTTCAATGAGGACCCCCTGCTCCCCACCGTTCTAGATCTGTGACCTCTACGTTGTCAAATCCCCTGATCAATTCCCACTGCTTACGTGATGCGGCCACTGACAGTGTTTGATACAAGTGACAGCTTCTCTTTTTTGACTCTTTTTCTTCTGGACTTCTGGAACACTCCTCTGTGTCAATTCCCCTATTTTATTATTCAACCTTTGTCACTCTCCTTTGCTCCTGTTCAACTTGTCAGCTCAACAGTGGAGTGTCCCAGGACTCCGCTTGTACGTTCGCCCCTCAATGTAGCCTACATTGGTGAATGTCATCTGATCTCATGACATTAAATGCCATGTGGTGAGGATGTTAGCCACCTCTCTCTCCCTAACCTATGCAACATCTTCATTTATAGCTTCTGTTTTCCTCAACTAAATCTGATTTTCCCATGGAAGTCCTTGGTGAGGAGTATTGAATTACTTAGGACAAAACTATTGGATTCAGGCTTATCTCTTTTTTTTTTTTCCCCGTATAATCCGTGTTCACTCTAGCTGCAGATGCTTTGGACTTTACCTTCAGTTACCCAAATCTTCCCAGTCTTCTCACCTTCGCATATATCTACCACTGATAGAAGCCAGAAGGCTTTAAGCTGGAACTGGGAAACTGGGGGGAGAAGAACGCGGAGGGAGTCGGCTAGGGCGATCTGTGCAGCCATTGGTCACTGGCTGTTGCTAGGCCAGGCATGCTGGGGGAGGGACTGCCCCTAGGGGATTGGGTGGGAAAGGCACGCGGGCCCAAAGAGAGGGCCAATCCACAGAGGCTGTTCAATTACAGTTTAAAGAAACCAAGCACTGAAAGCTAGCTAGGTTTGAAAGACCCAACAGTGTTTGCTAGCAAAGTGTGAGTGGCCACAACAGGCATAAAGGCTCCCAAAAGCCGCGCTGCAGCAGCAACCTCTTCGGGTTCCCTTCCATTGTATAGAAGCTTTTCTATCCTCGAATGAACTATCACTCTATCACTTTTGCTTGTCTGTGTTCTGTGAATTCATTCTTTGATTTATGAGACTAAGAACTCAGCAAGAAGAAGAATCCGTTATCCCCAGGCTCCCCATCGTTTCTCATTTGACCTATTTCTGTGGTCTCCAGCCGGGCTTCCAGCATCCTCTCCTGCCCTCTCTCTTGCTGTCCTTTGCCCACTGTAACCCCAGTGTGCTGTGGAAAAGGTATGTCAAATCCTGTCACTGCTCTGCTCTCACTGTGGACTCTTACTCGGAATTGTAGATCAACACTCAGCATCGATTGTAAACCTCTTCAATATGCAGAGCTTAAACCTACCTTGCTATTACCTTCTGGACACATGTTAGACTCTGCCAATTAAGATGAAAGTAGAAATGGCAGCGGCTGGACAGTGTGCCTCCGGGTGAACAGCATGGGCTGTTTCTTGTTTTGATTTTGCTCTCTGCAGCGGCATCCTAGTGTCCAGGAACCAGCTTAGTGGAAATAGATCAACAGTTGCTGAAGGAGCAGCTTCCTGGTCCCTGAAGGAAGCTGTGCTCCAGATGAAGGGCAGTGTACCCTCGTCCCCTGCCTTCCTTCCCTGGTGCACCCTTGAGGGGCACTTTTTGTGGAAGTCATTCCTGGAGGTCTGTCTGACACCCTGCTTCTCCAGTCCTTCCAAAGGTTTTATGAACATCAAATTCACTGAACACAATTGCTTTCTCCTTCAACTACCCAAAGTGGTTTCTGATCTCCTATACCGGACTAACACGCTATCACACCACAATCAGTCCAGAGTCCCTAGTCTTACGTCCCTGTGCGTCCCTGTGTACGATGGTGCCTGCCAACTCTGTGGCTTATGACCTTCCACTCTTGCTCCAGAAATACATCAGAAAAATAAGCATACTGTTAAAATAGAAAAAAAAAAAAAAAAGATGTTCCTGCTTAGTTGTATTCATAGCGCTATCACTTGTGAAAATGTTTGCATTGCCCAGAACAATAAAGGAAAACCCTAAATGCAATGCCCCTAAGAGCGTAGCTAATCCTAAGGGAAGATTTGGAAGCCTGCGTCTTCTGGGACTTTCCCTGGATATACTCTAGCTTGATAGAGTCCCTGTTTATCTTCTGGAATCAGCGTGAAATAGGAATAATCTCCCTGCTCTGAGCACTGTGCTTATATGGCATCACTTTTTTGTTTGTTTTTCCCTTTGTGGGATTTTCAGGTTATATTCAATAAAAAATAAGAAAAAAGAGAAGTTATTTTTATTTTTCACATCAATTGCTGTTGAGGTTTGTACCCCTCATATTGCATTTGTTGTTTATAATTATATTTAGAGGAATTTTACATTCGACTTTCTATAATTTCAATTGACTGGATTATAGAAAGACCAGTATATATAAACCTTATGAATTTCAAATCCCTCATCATCAGTATTTTGTTATGAATTAGACCACAACTTAGGCAATCTAATTATTTTAGCCACTTATTCTATTTGGGCAAAATTCTGTAGCCAAGTAACTGTAAATATGTACAAACAACTACCAGTGCACTAAAATATGGCAGGATGGGGAATTTACAAAGCTATGTTTATGCCAAATTAACAATGAACTCTAGTATTCTGAATTGTAAACTGTATTTATTGATTTTATTTTGTGTTTGAGCCTCAAGAAGGAAAATAGGTACTTATGCTTTAGTGACCTTTTTGATGATATAAGAATATTTTTAAACCTTTTGAAAAAACACTCAGTTACTTTTAGTTCATATCAGGTTTTGTTTTTCTGATTCAAAATGGATAGCTTTGTTCTTAAAGTTCAGGTTTGAGAGTTAAATGTGAAGCAAATGCTAGAAACATTTTTACTGCTGGATTTTAGTTTTATGAGGCAAAAGATTTCATACCCTGATTAACAGCTTGTTGATACACTCCAGGGACCTCTGACTACTGAGCTCATTGGAGTTCTGGAAGGAGGTCACTGCCTCCACAATTTAGGTCCATCTAGCTCTTAAAATGGCAATACCCCAGCCAGGAAAGGGTAGCTGCAGATGACTTCCAGCTTTGAGGATTCTGCCACCATGCTGGTAAAGGATCCAGAAGGCAGGATCCTTTTTGCAGAAAGCTGTAAAATAAACACATTAAATACATATTTTCCAAATGACTAAGAAATAATTTTATCAGCAAAATGGCCAATAAAATTTCCACTTTTAAAAAGAAACTGCCATGAATGAATAAAGGTGATATAAAAACATTTAAAAACTAAAAAAGAAACTATGGAATATGATTGGCTATTTTATAATTTTTCTATTAATATTTATTTGCCAGTATTCCTCCTGAACATCGATGCAAAAATTCTAAACAAAATGTTGGCAAATCGAATTTGATAATACATTAAAAAGATAACACATCATGATCAAGACATGTTTATCCTAGGAATACGAGGTTGTCTTTGGGAGTATCAATAACTCCTTATTGAGTTGCAAGGTTTATATGGAACAACCCACTTAAAGCATTTAACACCTGTAGGATTTGGTCTTAACAAATCCTCAGTAAATACCACCTATAGCAACTGCTGATGGCCCCAATTTTGTTTTTTTCCCCTTTGGAAGCATTAGGAGTCACTCCTCCTGAGTGAGGATACCCACACCTTTGAGAGAAAGGATTAAGGCTCAGATCAGCCACGGAGGGACTTGGGCTAGAGAGACAACCATGATGTAATAAAAAGCATTTGTGGGCATAGCCAAGGAGCTGACTGATAGGGGAATCCAAGGACTGTTATGGCATCAATCCCTACAGTTTTTATTATAACCTCCAGAACACGGGAGTGCTCATATGTGAAAGTGGGGAAGGCATATGGTAGAAGCAGAGTTAGAGCCTGACCACTGAGCGCAGTGAAGGGTGGTGGTGAAGCGGATTGATGATGCCCATGAGAAAGTAACAAGGACAGATGATTATCTGGATTGCGTGAGCTGCTAAGACAAAGAAGAGAAGACATGGGAACTGATAGGCCAGAATACAGAAGGATCAAGAAAGTGAACCTCTTGTGAACAAGTCAGAGCACTGCAGGGGAATCATTGAGGTGAAAGGGCAGAGAGTGGCAGAAATGCAGTTCTTTGCAACACCCACCCCTTCTTCCTTCACTGGGGACCACTTTTCATCCTAGCACACTGTTACACACATAAAGTCTACCTTTCCCGGACTTTTGCCAAGTTAGACTAAGATCTAGCAACTGAGTTGTAAGCCAAAGGGCTGTGCTGAACTTCTGGAAAGTCTCATGGAAAGGGAGGTGGTGATACCTTCTTCTTTTCCCTCCTTCCTTCCACTTAGAATGCAGACGTAATATCTGAAGACAGAATAACCATTTTAGCCCCCGAGGCAGCTCACTAAAGATGAGCAAATAGTAACACGGAAGGCCCTACCTGACCTACCACCTATAAAAAATATATATATATATATATATATATATATATATATATATATTTTTTTTTTTTTTTTTTTTGGTGCGGTTTGTAGGTGAAGGACATACAAAGCCATATGTAGTTTAAGTTTCTGTTACTTTGGGGTTTATTACTGCTACCAGCTAAACCTTGACGAAACACATTAGAGGCATATACCAAGCTTAAGTGTTTCTGAAGTGAATCATTGTCAGTTTTATTAGCTGTGAAAATTATAGGAAATATATTTGACTATTGCAAAGTTTTAAATTATATTAAAATCTATGTCCCTATAGCTTTCATCAGCTGTTTTCATCTTACCATATTATATCATGCCAAGCAGGATTAGTTTTGATCTTTTCCCTCATGACATCTGAAGGCAGCTGATGTGGGCCAAGTCATCATCTTCACAGGCCACACATGCCCCAGTTTGTCAATCTCTTTTTATGTGCCAAAGCTTTGCATTTCCTTGCTCTGAGTATGCTCCAGTCCCTCTCTCTAGTCTTCTCTCTAAGCCTGATGTCCTGACCTGAGCACAGGGCACCGGTGTGAGTCTGAGCAGGCAATTGTCTCCTTCACTCTGGATGACATACTTCTATCACTTCATTATCTTTTCCAGCAGGTACATCAAATTTTTCATTCATATGAAATTTTGATTTGACAAACTGCATGCCTTTCTCACCTAAGTTGCTACTTGTGTAGTTCTGATATTTTTCAAGTGTAAGCCTTATATGGCTGAACCTATTAAATTTTATCTGGTAAGATTTGGCCCCTTCTTTCCTTCCTTCCTTCCTTCTTTCCTTCCTTCCTTCCTTTCCTTTTTTGAGACACAGTCTCACTCTTTCATCCTGGGTAGAGTGCTGTGGCATCATAGTTCACAGCAACCTTAAGCCCTTGAGCTCAAGAGTTCCTCCTGCCTCAGCCCCTCAAGTAGTTAGGACTACAGGCACCCACCACAATGCCCAGTTATTTTTTCTGTGTTTAGAAGAGACTCTAGACTCTTGCTCTTCCTCAGGCTGGTCTTGAACTCCTGAACTCGGCATCGCAGGGTGCTAGAATTATAGGCGTGAGCCACCGTGGCCCCCATGGAGGTTTTGGAAGATCTAGTTCTGTCACCCATTGTATTCCCCTAATGTAAGCCTTGCATTGTTTGCAGTTTTGAGAAGCCATGTTTCTTCACATAAATCTCTGATTGAAATGTTGGATAAGGCTCCTTGTCCTTGAACGAGAACCTTCCTTGATGCTGCTATTTATCAATGTATTCATTAGAGTTCAGGGAAATATAATTTGCAGCAAATCATTATTCTCATGATTGTCTTCAGGATTTCTTAGCCCAAGAAAAGGAAAGCTTAAAAAATCTTAAATCATTTTGTCATGCAAGGCTGTTTGGAGTAGGCAAATGTCCTTTTTAAGGTGCTGATAGTTCACAATTGTCAAAACTATGATGTGGTAAGCTTGAGCTGGATCATCTTTCCTTACTGCAATGAGGGGTGTATTAAGTCAGGATATACTGAATTCTAGGCCCAAATCCTGTAATAGAACACTGGAACACATGCCCATGTGACAGAGGTGCCATGTTTGCTTGTCCTCTCTTAAGGCATTCCTTTGGAACTGCACAGTGATCACATGAATGAGTGGAATTTTGCCTCTTTATTTATAAGCCATATTGATTTGAATTCTGGTTCCTACTTTGAGTTTTCACCAAGCCAGATAACCTAAATTAGCCATGATTTGAAGGGTGTGCAATTTCAATTTCCTTAGGCTCGATGAGAAAGAGTGTTTGAAATTGCACCAATCATCATAGGCTTTTAGGAGATCTTTTTCTCCTTTCAGGTTGGAGGGGTCAGATGTTAGTTTTGTTCCCTAAATAATGTATTCTTTTTTTTTTGCAGTTTTGGCCCGGGCCAGGCTTTAACCTTCCACCCGCGGTATATGGGGCCAGCACCCTACTCCTTGAGCCACAGTTACCACCCCTTAAATAACATATTCTTAAAGGAAAATGGTTGCTTTTTGAAGTTACTTACTCGATGCAGGCAGGTTTGTCTTTTAAAATGTTAAAATTATTAAACTTTCTTATTTTCCTCAGTAAAGAACAAACTTATTTTCATGCATTGAGGACTCAAACTCAAGGAGATGCCAAGTTGGTGTGTGTAATACCAGTGATTGGATGATGATATTGGCTCCTAGGGGCATTTGAGCCAAAGAAGGATACATTTCTGGAATGAAATCCAAGAGTCTAATAACAATACATTTTGTGCCGGTATGAAATAGTTGAGGTCTTTAGACATCCATCTTCTGGATATATAATCATCTGCTGATTATATCCGAATTCTGGAGGCCTCAGGACAATGGAAAAATGGTTTAGGGACAGAAGACGTGTTCCAAAGATTTTCCAACCTGGGATTTCTTGTCAAGACTCAATCCTATGACCCCAGCTTAAGGCTATTGCAAAGGCCAAACTATTAGTGTAGGTCTTTCATGTAAGTTTGTTGAGATCTTCTTGGCTTGTGTATGGCTAGTGGTCTCCTTACAATGACCAGGGGTAGCTGTGTTTCACAGTTTCCCAACACAGTGGCAGTTCTACTCTTTTTATTCTTATTAGGTCTCGGGCACTTAGGGGCTTTACAAACATGACCACATATAACAAAAACTCTCTGAGGCAGATACAATACATTATGATCACATGCTACAGATGCAGGACTCAAATATCACGTCGGTTAATGAATCTTCTTAAGGGTACACAATTAAGAGCAGATGAGACAGGACTTGGACCCAGGTCTGTTTGACCCCAATTCTCATTTATTTCCACTATACATGCTGCTTCCACTTGCTCCAAGAGAGGATTCTTTCATTTCAACTTTGCTCATGGAATCTGGGGGGTCAGGGCAACCTTGAGAAGGAGGCAGACAGTTTAAAACATCTGTCTAGTTCTGCCCAATACTTTTTTCTGACTCATGCCTACGTGCTTGCTGCTGAATTCTTTCCCATAATTTAATTATTGGAAGGGCCATAATCTCTGAGATTTGACCCTGACCTGACCTGGGGTCTGGTCTTAGTTAAAACTCTGGGAAAGGGTTTTTGCTCCAGTTAAAGAGAAATATTGCCAAATTCTTCCTGGCTTATCTACCATTTGTAGTTGCATGTGGCCACTGGCTTAGTCACCAATATGCTGTAAGTGGCCAGTAAATGGCCCCACTTCCTTAGGGAGTGTCATGACCAAGGGAAATTGGGATCAATATGTCATTTGGGTCAAATGTTCAAACAGGAGCATTATATTAATTCACTTTTTTTCATGACGTATCTGTGTCTTGTTCTGAAGAACAAAGAGTTCTTTCTTACAGACCTGTAACACACAGGCATGAATCATGGCACTTGGACTCTGGGAAGAAAAACAGCAAAACCAAGTGATCAAAAAGGCAGTAGCTCCCAGAGTACAGCTGAGTCAAAATGTTCTGCCCACCAAAAAGACAAGTTCCCACCAGTCCAAAAGCAGTCTTGCTGCCTTACGGGGATTCTGCTCTTCCTATGAAATTTGCTTTGGCCCTGAGTTATATTTTTCTCATTGTCAAAATCCATTTTAAATGTTAACTAAAGCAATGCTGATTCCCCAAAACCTCCCTAATAGAAAAATACCAGAAATTTCATGGAAAGAGATATTATTGGTTACATTCAAATGGCTTCAAAACACAAAATAAGAAATGGAAAAACATCTAAGATGGGTTTTGATTTTGGATCCCTCAAAGCAGATCAAACATAATAATTGAACATAACAAAATAATAAGTTTCCTTTTCTAGATCCAGATTGAAAATGTGAATAAATCCAAATTTAGGAGCTCTAATCGTTTTTGAGCATGGTTGTAACCAAGTACCCCAGGTTGAGTGGCTCAACAACAGAACTTTCCTATCACACAGTTCTGGAGTCTGGAAGTCCTAAATCAAGCTGTTGACAAAGTTGGTTCCTTCTGAGGGTTGTAGGGGAAGGATCTCAACTTTGTAGTTGGCCTTTTGGATTTTCTTGTGATTGTTATGGACAAACACTGAAAGATTTAATCTGGTTTGTCTTTTAAAGCTATTATAACAACTGAGTGGAGAATGGTTGCTGTGGAGGGCAGCAAGAAGAGAGGTAAGAATACCAACTGGGGTCCAGACTAGAAGTTGTGAGGGTGTGACTAAATAGTGGGGGAGATTCTGGATTAAAGATAAAACTTTTGTGAATCAAAGAACACTATAAGAGGGTAAAAAGGTAACCTACAGAATGAAAGAAAATATTTGCAAGTTGTACATCTACTAAGGTTCTATGATCCAGAATATACAAAGAATGTCTACAGCTCAACAAGAAAGGAAAAACAACCCAACCAAAATATAGGCAGAGAATTGGAATGGCCATTTCTCCAAAGAAGATATATAAATGGTCAAAAAGCACATACAAAGAAGTTCAATATCATTAATCATGAGGGAAATGCAAATCAAAACCACAGTGCAATAGGACTTCATAGCCACTAAGATGGCTACAATTAAAAAAAAAAAAAAAAAAAAAAGACACCCAGAAACAAGTGTTGACAAGAAGGTAGAGAAATTGGTAGTCTTGTATATTGCTGCCAGGGATAAAAAATGGTGCAGCTACTGTGGAGAATCAGTTTGGTGGTTCTTTGAAAAAATTAAATATAGAATTTTCACATGACCCAGTAATCTTACCCCTAAATACATACCACAAAGAATGGAAAACAGAGACTCAAACAGATATGTGTACACCAACATTCCTAACAGCATTATTCATAGTAGCCAAAAGGCAGAAACAACCCAGCTTCCATCAACAGATTAATGGATAAACAAAATGTATTACACTTGGCCCTCTGTATCTGTGGGTTCAAATAACCTCCAGTTACAAATATTCAGAAATAAAGAACTGTGTCTGTATCAAACATGTACAGACTCTGTTCTTGTCATTATTCCCTAAACAATACAGTATGACAACTACTGACATAGCATTTACATTGTATTAGGTATTATAAGTGATCTGCAAATGATTTAAAGTAGACGGGAGGACATGTCCATGTTGTATGCACGTACTATGCCACTTTATATCAGAATCTTGAGCTTCTGTGGATTTTGTTATCCTCAAGAGGTCCTGGAACCAATTCTCCATGGGCACCAAGGGACAACTATATATATAGTTGATTCTCATCATACCTGGTCATTATTGTCTACCTGACTGATGTAGACTGATTTTTTTCATCCAAAAACTGAATCAGTGAATGCTGACTCATTGTTACTAGGGAAATACAGGATTGGGTTCCTGTGAGCATCTACTTACAATATTTTCATCAAATAAGCAGTGATTTATGTGTGTTTCTGTTTAAAGGCACTTTATTTAATACATATTGTTGATTCCTCAATGTTGAATTCACATACAACAGCACTCCGGCCTGGATTAAGTTTCTCTAACACATGCATTTTCTCCAGGAGACAAATCACAACCTTCGTGCACTTAGAAACCAGAGATAGCATTTCAGCACTATGCTTAGGGGCAATTTGAAAAGTGGAACCACCAAAAAAGCACAAAAATGTGTTGCTAAAAAGACCACAGAAATGACATTTGTTTACAGTATGAGAGAGGAAATAATCACAGCATTGCTTTGACCTCAGCTAAGAACATGAATGGTAGGAGATTGACATATGTTGCCACTCTAGGCTGGATGTGATGGCTGACACCTGTAATCCTAGCACCCTTGAGAGGCCGTGGACTGCTTGAGCTCAGGAGTCCAGGACAAGCCTGAGCAAGAGAGATTTTATCTCTATAAAATAAAGAAGGAGGAGAAGGAGGAGGCAGAGCGGAGAAGGGGAGGGAGAGGAGAAGGGAGAAGGAGAGAAAGGAAAATTAGCCAGGCATTGTGACGGGAGGCTGAGGCTGGGGATCATTTGAGTCCAAGAGTTTGAAGTTACCATGAGCTTTGACATCACAGCACTCTACCCTGGGTGACAGAGTGAGACTGTGTCTCAAAAAAAAAAAAAAAAAAAAAACGAAAAAGAAAAGAAAAGAAAAGTTGCCACCCTGCACATGTCCACAAATGACTGCAAATACCTCATGAGTATTGATTTTAGGGTGATGAATAAATTTTAGCAAGTAGGCAGAGTCACAAATATGAATCCTCTGAATAATGAGGATCAAGTATACATACCTACAATGGAATATTACCCAGCCTACATTCCTATAAAAACCCATGACCATGTAGCAACATGGATGGACTTGGAAAAGATCATATTAAGTGAAAGAAATCAGACATAAATGCACAACTATTATTTAATTCTGCGCACTTGAAATTCTATAACAGACAAATTTACAGAAACAGAAAATATATTAGAGGTTGCCAGGAGCTGAAGTGTATGTGGGATGGTAGGGAGAGAAAGTTATTGCTAAATAGATACAGTTTCAATTTGGGGTGATGAGTTTTGGAAACAGATAGTGGTGATGACCGCACAACTCACTGAATTACACTGAGCTCTATACTTCAAGATGGTTAAAATGGCATATTTGTTATGTTTTATACAATTAAAAAAAAATTTTAAGACCCACTAAGGAAGACATTGCAACCATTTGCCTTTGGGAGGGCAAAAGGAGTGAAAAAGTGCAGGTGACATATCTTTAGCTCTGAGTGACATAAGTAATGGTATTCAAAAAACATTATTTCATTGATCTCATAGTTGTTACCATTTTACCTGGCTTTGGAGCTCAGCCCCCTCAGCACTATGATGATATACAGGCAACAGTCCTTCCGAGTGTCATTGGGAGAGGCCCCACAGTGTCTGAAACATACAAAGGATACAACAGATTACAGTTGAATTCTCTACATAAGGGAACAAGGACGTATATTTAAGTGAAAAATCTGAGGCTCCATGGCCTACCTAGTGGGATATTAATAAAGCTGAGTAAGCAACTTACCTCTATTAACTAGTCCTGCGAGCTCTCTACTTCTCTGCACATGATTACCTTCACAAAATGTTCCTCACTTTTGTATTGATCCAGTCCACTGCATGGTTTCTAGCCCCTTTCTGTTACTTTCTCAAGGGGAAAAAGAAAAATCAATTCAGCGTGGCTGGAAGACATTCAGCTTTATCTGAAAGTGATCGATGACAGTCATTTTCATCTTTGTTACTCTCTTGTTCCAGGAAGCTGAGCTTCAAAGAGCTTTGCAGGAAAAAAAATAAAAAGCAGATGGTGAAGAAAAACATAAGGTAACAGCACCTCAGGGGCAGGCGCTCGGAAGAGTTTTGTGGATCATTCAAGGATACGGTCAGAATGCAACTGGAGAAAACACTTATACATGAGCAGAAAGAAAAATTTACAAAGAAGCTGAGGTACTAGTTTTCATGTTTAATGTATATTTAAAAACTGAGGTTTGGTCACGAGTTTTCAATGAATACAACCATATGTCTGCTACAGGCTTGTTGGACAGCCTAATAAGTGCCTTCTAATCTTAGCAGATGGATGTTGTGATGTTCTGATGGTGCTTTTTATATTACCAAAGGTAGAGTGTAAGAAATCTTGCAAGATAAGATTAGAAACGTGGATTTTACATTCTTCATCATATTTTCTTCTTTTATACATGTCAAAAATGTATACTTGGTGATTTTCCAATGAATCCTTTTATTTTAATCCTATATTATATTATTTTTTAAAAACTATACATTTAAGATACATTTAGGTACTTGCAATGAATTGAATGTTTATCTTCCCCCAAAGTTCATATGCTGAAATCCTAACCGTCAATGTGATGGTATGTATTAGGAAGTAGGGCTTTTGGGGGAAAGTTAGATCATGAGGCCTCATACCTGAAATTAGTATTCTCATATGTATTTAATTTAAAAAGACACCTCAGAGAACTTTCTTATCCTAGTCACCATGTGAGGATATAAGAAGCCAGCACTCTGCAATCCCCAAAAAGCCCCTTAAAAGAACCTGACCGTGCCGGCACGCTAATAGTGGATTTGTAACCTTCAGACCTGTGAGAAGTAAGTTATTAGCAAGCCATCCAGCCCATGATACTTTGTTATAGCAGCCTGTATAGACTAAAACAATATTGAAATAAAAATTTCAGTTCTCAATCTAAAAGGGAACTATAACAATCTTAGACAACTTAAATCAAGAGTTTCTTATTGGGAAATTAGATATCAACTCTCACATGTTAGTCTGTGGTGACACTCGCTTGACTTAAACCTACTACTAGTGACAAAGAGTGGCTGTGGCTCTCTCTACCTCTACTGTAAATCAGACATCGGGGAAATTTTTTCTCTGCACCATGGTGTCACGGCACCTTGTTATATATTCAAAAATATACATGTCTGTCTTGATCATGTGACCAAGTCAGATCCTGGAAATAGGACCAACCAAATTTTGAGGGTTGAGTATAATTTACTTCAACAGAGTGTTAAAAAAAAAACAAAACTTGAGACCAATTTAGGAGTTTAAGTAAAGAATGATTTACTCATCAGGCAGCACTCAAAAGGAGTGGTTCAGAAGGCTCCACTGTGCAATGTGGCCAGGGGATAATTATAAACAGAAAGCAGAGGTAAAGCACAGAATTGGCTTGATTGATCAGCTAGACGTTTGCTTCTTCTGGACATGATAGCGTATGATCAGTTGACAGCCTGTGATTGACTGAAGCTCAGCTGCTTATGATTAACTGAGACCTAGCTACCTGTAAAACATATACTCCTGAATTAGATCTTGTTTCATTTGTGTAGTAATATAAGGTGTAGTTCCTTACATAGAAATTCAAAGTAGGGAGACCGCTGTAGACCAATGGCCTCACATTTGAGTTAACAATAGATAGGCTTTGCTGTTTCAAACTCCTGTGAACAAGAAATGGCTTGCTCTTGGGTACCATAAAAGGTGAACAACTTTCTATACTGAGTCTTCTAGGTGCTATATGTGGCCAGTAATGTGTGACAGTATCTTATCTAATATCTAACTCTCCACAGAAGGGTCACAGTTTCCTGTTAAACTGAGGAAACCAGGGTGTATAAGAATTGGTGGTGTTCATCAGTTCATGTGCTGCCAAGGCCAAGGGTACTTCCTCCTGGAGAAGGTGAAAAGGTACCAAGAGTGACTCTACTTAAGTTTGTGAAAGGAAATCCAGTCTTAGACAGAAAGGAATACTCAACAAAGAAAAGGCAATGAAATATATTTAGAGAGAATAAAGGGAAATCAAATCAAGGTGGAAAAATATGATATATGCAAGAGAAAGAGGGCCCTCACTATTCAATTACACCCACGGTGCTAAAGGCATGAGTCCTCAGAGAGGTTAGGACTTTCAGATAAAACTCAATATTAAGAAGTAGTATCAGGGAGAACTTCTATCACAGATAATAGACAAGGAACAAAAGAGTGGGGGCTGCTGGTGACTCAGGATGGCTGGTCTCAAACAGCCTGGCTTGGTGGGTCAAAGGACCAAGGGAACACTGAGCTCAACTTCCTCTTTTTATACAGGATTAAATTCCTGAAGGACTCACATGAGCTGAGCAGAATCAAACCCTCAATCAGTGCTAACTCTGCTCAAAACTGTTTTAGTTTAACCATATTACTTATGGCATAGCTATTTTTAAGGGCTAAATAGCTCTGGGAATGAATAATGTATTCTCCCTGCAAAGTATTCCCACAGCATCTGAGAACTGCAGCTTACATTTGTTGAGGACTTGTGAGTGCCACATGCAATTTGTGTACCTTCATACATATTATTATCTCATTTCATCCTCACAACAAATCTACGAGGGGGTTTCTATGATTATACTCCTTTTACAAATTGGAAACCAGGCACAGACCAGGAGCTAGGTTAAGGAAGAATTCGTTTTGCGCATTATCTTTGAATATAAAAGAAAGCTATTTTAAAAATATTCTTGCAACATACAAGAATTATTAATAACATCTTCTCAAAGCATTTGATGTGCCCAAGAGAACCACATTTGTGAGGAATCATAGAAACCAATTACCGCGACCACAAGTCATTTCCATTATGCTAACGCAGCCATGTTCAAAGGCATTTAGAAGCAGGTTAGCTCACTCCTTAGTTGTATTCCTTCTTTCTGCTGTATTCCTGCTTTCCTTTTCCAAGGCGGAATTCATTCCAATATTTTATACTACATATTAATTATGCCCTGAGACACAAGCCACAAAGTAGTATTTATAAATTTTCAACCAAGAGCATCTTTTAAAAAATGTTACCAACTGCTAAGTAGTCACATTCATTTACTATAAAATCACTCAGTAATAAATTTAAGCCAAATACTTTGAGGAAAGAAAGGATAGAGGGTCTCCACTTTAATGATATTTTTGTAGGGTGAAAATCTTTTAGGCAGTATAAGCCCACAGTCACTTCCTCCTATTCCTATTTGAGGAAAAAGGCAGATGAATATCAGCAGTGAAAGTTCTGAAGAGCACGCTGGAGCAGTCAGTTCAGCATGAGAAGAGGCATTGTCTATCTAGATGAGTCTGGGCTCTCCACAGAAACAGAACAAATAGGATGTAGAGGTACCTCATATGGGAATGTAAACAGATAAAAAAAAAAAAAAATACAAGGGACTATAACAAACTGGTTAACTTACAGAGGCAGCCAACATAAGGAACTAGGCCTACTTTCCTGACATGGAAATGTGATGTGTATCCAATCTATGAAAATTAGGTCAACTTAAGGAAGTGGTCAATGTAGGGCAGTGGTCAACTATGGAGGCTCTGTTGTAGTATATTAAGGTTTATTTTAAGGGATTGGCTCATATGATTATGAAGCTGAGAAGTCCCATTATCTGTAGTTGGGAAGCTGGAGACCTGGAAAAGCTGATAATATAGTCTGAATCTGAAGGCCTTAAAAACAGGAAAGCCATTTATCGTACAAGTTCCAGTTTGAGCCCAAGTCCAAAGGCAGGAGAAGATTGATGTCCCAGCCTGAAGAAAGGCAGAGAGCAAATTCTCCTTTATTCAGACTTTTGTTCTATTGAAGTCTTCAGTGAATTGCATGAGACCCACCCATGTCGGGAAAGACAATCTTCTTTCCTCATCTACTATTTAAAATGTTACTGTCATCCAGAAACACTCTAAAAAGATGCATGTAGAATAATGTTTAATCAAATATCTGGGCACTTCATGGCTTGGTCAAGTTGACCCATCAGATTTATCATCACACTATCTTCTCTCCGTCTCTGTGGTAGACTCTGACCCCCACTGAACCATGTTTCCTGATATTCATATTCTATATGCCCCTCTGGGCTTGTCCATGCATCAAATGTTGGCCAATAGGACAGTAGCAAATATGATAAACTTGGAGATCTGATAAGTACTTGCACACTTGGGATTGTACTTCTGAAACATTCCTTTTTGAAATCTAACCACCATGCTGTTAGAAAGGCCAAGTAAACTCACGGAGACACCTGTGTGGAGGAGCACTGAGATCCTAGTTGAAAGCCCTAGCTGAGCTCCTATCAATGGCTCCCCGTGGTCTTTAAGATAAAGTCTAATTTAACATGGAACATGAAGATAATTATAGCCTGACCTTTACTTACCTCTCCAGTTCAGCCTATTAGTCCAGCACTAACACGGTACCAAGGCCCAGCCTCTCTTGAACTATCCTTCCCACTTCCACCTCACCATGCCAATTCCTCTTTGTCCTTGCGACCAGCCTGCATGCACCTCCCCAAGATCCCTTAAACATCCCATTTACCTCTCTTATAGCACTTAGCCTGCTGTGCTGAAACTGGGTCCTTTTTTACCTCGCCTTACTAGACTATCGCCTATTTGAGGACATGGAATAAATACTTCACTTATGTATCCAAAACTGGTCACAGGGCTTGGCACATTGTGCCTGCTCAATGCATGTTACTTACTACACTCTGCCATCATTCCGAGGTAACACATATAAACAGGCTTATCCTTACTTCTATATCAGAGACAGATGGAAAAGTTATTGCTCTGAAAAGAATGACTTGACAAAAGTCACATCTATAGCAGTTCTCAACCTGTGGGTCACAACCCCTTTTAACTGTATTAAAAGGTCGCGGCATTAGGAAGGTTGAGAACCACTGATCTAGAATAATGTCAAGGTCAGGTTAAGCCAGATTTCAGAGGGAAACGAAGCTCCAAAGGTGGGGACTTGGTTAGAGACAAGAGTTTAGAGCTTGACTAACTCCTACATATTCTCCAGAATTTATTACATGTCTCACTTCCTCTGAGACCACATCTCTTAATCAGATAGGTTAGACTAGAAGACTTTTCTCCATGTTCTCAGATGGCTTTGTTTATTCTTTGCTTAGCATTGTGTAGTAATTGTCTTTTTAAAAAATGTCCACATCTGCAATTAGACTTGAAATCATTGAATGAAAGAGCTGCGATATCTTAGTCTTATCTCAGGTGTGGAGCACACAAGCACAATAATGGCACTTAATATATGCTTAAGAAATATTTGTTCTGAATGAATGAACAAGCCAAGAGAATAAGACTCAGAGAAAGCAGACCGGTTGAGATCAGATGGGATTGGGGAGGGAGGAGAGTGACTCACAATGTTGTCTTGAGCACAGGCTCAGGCTTCCCTTGATGGTGCACTGAATATCAGCTTAGCTTAATAGCCAGAGATGAGAAGGGACACTCATTACAACTCTGAGACCTCCATGGTTCTTCCAGCAGAATTGATTGATGTGATCTTGTGGTTTCCAAATTCATTTCAGCCCAAAATTATTACAATGAAGCTCAATATGTAAAATGGATGAAAGCAGAGCTTTTTTTCCTGGTTGAAGTGGATGAGAGGACTCAGACTCCCACCTGCTGGCTCCTATTTCCCTATCAGACCATGTCTTCCTCCCCATACCATTTCAGCAGCACCCAGGCATGCTTTAGAGAAGCCGAGTCTGAAAATCACTATTCTAACCTTTCTTGAGATAAGCATCACGCTGCCCTGACTGCTCTTCTAATGAATTTTCTCCAGTGACAGCAAGCATTGCATTGCCACTGGTATAAGGCATGCGGCACACAGCTGGTAGTCTACAGACTTTCTTGGCCAGAAAAATCCCTCCATCTCATCCCGGTCCTTGCCTCATTTTACATCCTTTCAGCTCACCTTTTTCTGCAGCCATTGCCATGGCCAATACATTTGCCAGTGTATCCAGGCAAGACCTACCCCGTACACTGAGTATCTCTGGCTTTCTGTCTCTGGACCTCTCTCCTTTTGCTGCCTGTGGGAGCTCACTCGGCCATCCTGACACACGCTCAAACCTGGAACCAACCTGAGAAAGCCCTTGACCCACAGAGAACAGGAGCTCTGGATAAAACTGACGTGTTCTGTGACTTGTGTCGGTGGTTCTAAGGCACATGTAATCAAGGCCCTGAGAAGATCCCATGGGGACTGAGTGCCAGCCCCCCACAGCAGTAATGCCCCCTAAGATGGGCTTTTCCTCCTCCGTTTTCTTCTAAAGTTCCCATCCTGATTCTTGGGATTTACCCAAGACAAACTACCTAAACTGACATGGTTGTCTCAGGTGGTTTGAGGGCTAACCAAGTTAACACACCCCCTCTTTTTACTTTTCTTCTTAGTACTTACCATCTCTGATATATTTTATATTTTTTAAACTGTTCATTTGTCTCTCTCCTTCAGAATATAAACAGCACAAGACTGGGGCATTGTTCCTATCAATAGTATATTACCAGTGCTGTAAATAATGCTTGGTAAGCACTCAATGAATATTTTTTTAAATTAATCTGTTGAGTCTTTGGCTGTATTTCTGATTCCCTGGTGGTCAGGATGGATGTGATTTGGGCACGTTCATCGGGCAGCACATACCCCCTGGCTGGGGACTGGAGCTCAATGTGGATATAATACAGGGCTAAGCAGGTTCTCAACCACCAGATACACCGTTTTTTGTGGACTACAAGGCTCTTGTCATAGTTGGCAACAGTGGACAAAGCACCATTCACACCATAGTTCAGACACAACTGCCCTGCCTCACATTATGGCCATTCAATTGATGTCACAGGAGACAGCACACTTGAGGTCAGATGCCCTGGACCAAAGTTGAGCCAATAAAAGGGGGACCCTTTGCAGCGGTGAAAAGGCACAACATGTCCCAAATTGAGCCTCTGGTCCCTCTTGTGACTTGTGTAGCAGAGATAGGGTCAGGGGTAGCAGGGGTAGCAGAGATAGGCTCACCATACTTCACCATATTGGAGTTGATTCCCATAGGCTTGAGATAGGAACAAGGATTTCTCTCCTGGCAACAAGTGGATGCAAGGAGGCATCTGACTGCCAAGAATTAAGGATTAGTTCCAAGTCTGGAGACAGAAAGAGTTGAGAACCACAGCAATAAAACTAAGTGAGAGCACCCCCAAACCAAATGGGTGGGGGTAGAGACAGTCCATCTTAGTATGTGCACCAAAGTCTAACTGCTTGAGTCTTTGACTTTATATAACTGTCAGAAAGACAAGATGTACGGACAGTAGCCTGGCTTTCAGGACAGATGTGAGACAGCTGCTATCAGGCAGTTTAAAAACAGAAAATGATCAGAACTCGTGGCCTAAGAAGTAACAGTAGGTTTTGGGATCAAGAGGGTCAATTATTGGGAACTGTAGAATCTGTGGTGACTGCATTTGTACTAGGTCACTCCATATAATATTTTAGTAAATGCTGGGAAGGCTTTTCTCTGCATGTTTAGTGTTCTGTTTAGGGAGACTGCTGGGCTAGCAGTTATGCTGACTCTTCATGGCTAGGGACATTTAAAACACTTTGAAGGGGTATGTTCAAAATTGCCTAGAAAACTTGCTAAAAATGCACATTTCAGGACTTTATCCCAGTGAGCTTCTGAGTAAGCAGGGAATCTGCACACTAACCCCACACTGTACGCAGTTCTGATACACCCAGGCAGTACCACACTTGAGAAACACAGACTTAACACTTAGATCATTTTCTGCCTCAGAAACTTTTGGAATTCCTTGACATTTGAGAGGCATATACTGCTAAACGATTCTATATTCCTGGATCCCCCAAACTCAATCTCCTTTACCACACACAGCTGGAGCAGCATGGTTTTACATTATACCCTCCATACTAGACATCTCACTTACACTCTGAAACACATCATGGGAGAGGAATTCATTTTGTTTTCAGTCTGATCAACTGTGAATGAAATACATGATGCTTCAGCCACCTCAAACCTTTATAGAAAGGTCTGGAAAATACCACCACCACCACCCCACACACACAATCATTAAAACACAACGACTGCCACACTAGAAAAAAAAAAATTTTCCTTGGGGCCCACACAGCTCTCAAGTACCCAAAGTGAAGAGACATGTGAGTTATATATGTTTCACGAGGCCTTGGGCTCAAAGGACCTCAACATAACTCAAATATAAGTTAAATACAACTTACACAGCAGTTAATGTGTTAACAATACATTGTAAGATCTTTCCAGAAGATTGTTTATACTTTTAATAGGTAACCAGATGCAGAGAAATCTAAAAAGGACTCACACAGAATCCTGGGCTTTGGTTTTGCAAGGATGCTGGAATTGAAAGCAAATAAAAGGGGCTACACCACTGCCACACAAAGAAAGAACCAAGAGCCAAGTGCCACCTGTAGTCAACATGTAACATCAAGGGGCATAGGCAGGTTTCTTGGCAAATGCATGTTCTTCCTTCATATACCTCATAAGTGCACGTGATCTTTTGTGAACTGCCTTCCCATTCTTTCTCCTGTCTGCCCGAACAATCGTCTAGAAATCTCAACTCTGCAATAACTCTAATAATAGTGGGTGCAGAGATAACTTTATAGCAACCCTTTAGTCCAGGAGAATGGAGAGCAAAAGCCTTCTCACTTTTGTAAGAACAACCATGATAGAATCCTTTCTGGAAATGATTACTGTATTCAGTTCTGATTATATTACTTCTTTTTTTAGAGAATAATGGTTTATTTAAGAGGAATTGTGACAAACTGAAAGAGGAAGATGAAGGGATCTTAGAAATCTTCTAAATAGGACAAATGCCTGAGAAAGCAGAATACATACCTACATGTAATTTTTTTCAATGTATTATGAAATGCAATATTTAAAGAATTCTTAGAGGCACATCTTTTCATGTCTGAACAACTCAGAAGCTATTCAAACAGGAACAACTCAGTTTAAATGTGGAACAATACCAATATCATTGAAAACTCCTGGGTGCCTCTTCCCACTACTTTTATAGTTATCATTCCATTTCCTTTTATTATAATTGTATTCTATCTGTATGTATGTATACATACGTATTTTAGATATGCATATTTACATATATGTATATACCAATACCTTATTTATACTTTTATGTTTTGAGATTTTGTAACTGATAATGTACTACAAAAATATCTAAAAATTTCATTGAAACTTGTTTCTGAGATTTGTCAATGTTATATGTGATTTAATCATTTTCACTATTGTTCAGTATTCCATTATATGAATACACCAAATTTATCTACCTTCTGTTGAGGACATTTGGGTTGTTGCTAGTAAACCTTTTACATGTTAAAACCTATTGATTTGGGTGGCACCTGTGTCTCAAAAGAGTAGGGCACCAGCCCCATATACCCGAGGTGGTGGGTTCAAACCCAGCCCTGGCCAAAAACTGCAAAAAATAATAATAATAATAATAATGATTTGTAGAAAGTATTTCTTAGGTTCTAGGCATGATTACTTATATTAGACACAAAGATTTTTCTAGTTTTTGGGTTTTATTTTTAATTTTATTTATGGTATCATTCTTATTTTTAAGTATTATTTTATTTTTTATTAACACATAATAAGTTGACATTTTTATGAGAAACTATTTGATAGTTTAAAACTTGCATACATTGTGTAATGATCAAATCATGGCAATTAACAAATCTAATTCCTCAAATACTTTTCATTTCTTTGTGGTAAGAACATTCAAAATCCTCTCTTCTATGTGATTTGAAATACACAATACAATATTGTTAACTATAGTCACTGTGCAATAGAACACCATAGCTTATTTCTTCTAACTGTACCTTTTTAACTACTGACCAACCTGTCCTGGTCTCCTGACCTCTTCCACCAATCCCTGATAGTCACCATTCTATTCTTTACTGCTATGCGATGAACATTTTAGATTACACATATGTGTGAGATGGTATGTTATTTGTCTTGCCGTGTCTGGCTTATTTCCCTTAACATAATGTTAAGTGCTTCATCCATGCTATTGCAAATGATAGGATTTCATTCTTTCTTATGTCTGAATGGTATTCCATTGTGTATATCTCATGTACCATGTTTGGTTTATCTGCTCATCTGTTGATAAGCAGATACTTATCAACACTTGGGTTGATTCTATACACTGACTATTGTGAATAGTGCTACACTAAACATGAGAGTGCAGATATCTCTTTGACATACTGATCTCATTTTCTTTGGGTATATACCCAGTAGTGAGATTGCTGGATTGTATGGTAGTTTTATTTTTTTAATTTTTTTCAGGAACGTCCATACTATTTTCTATAAATGGTTGACCTAATTTATATTCCCACCAACATCATATACAGCTTTTCTTTTCTCCACATCTGCATCAACACCTGTTTTCTTTTATCTTATTGGTAATAGCCATTCTAACTGGGATGAGGTGATACATCACCTTCAGGGAATTTGCATTCCCCTGAAGACTGGTGATGCTGGGAATTTGCACATGCCTGTTGGCCTTTGATATGTCTTCTCTTCAGCAATTCATATTCAATTCTTTTGCCCATTTTAAAGTTCAGATTATTTTCTTTGGTTTGATTTTTTGCTGTTAAGTTGTTTGAGTTTCTTGTGTGTTCTGAATATTAACCACCTGTCAGATGCAGTTTGGCAAATATTTTCTCCCATTCTGTACCTTACCTCTTTACTCTGTTGATTGTTTCCTTTGCTTTTCAGAAGTTTCTTAGTTTGATGTAATTCTTTTAGTCTGTTTTTGCTTTGGTTATCTCTGCTTCTGAGGTCTTACTCAAAAAATCCTTGCCTAGATCAATGTCATGAAGCATTTTCCCTGTGTGTTCTTAGTGTTTTTGAAGTTTTGGATCTTACATTTAAGTCCTTAATCCATTTTGAGGTGATTTGTATATATAGTGAGAGATAGTGGTCTAGTTTCATTCTTCTGCATATAGTTAACCAGTTTTTCTAGCACCACTTACTGAAAAGACTATTCTGCCCCCAATGGGTGTTCTTAGCATCTTTATCCAAAATCAGTTAGCTGTAGAGGTGGGGGCTTATTTCAGGGCTCTCTATTCTATTCCTTTGGTATTTGTATGTTTTGGTTACCACGGCTTTGAGGTATATTTTAAAGTCAATAAGTTTGATGCCTCTGACTGTGTTCCTTTTGTTGAAGATTGCTGTGGCTATTGGAGGGTCTTATGTGGTTCCATACAAATTTTAGCATTTTTTTTTCCATTTCTATAAACAATATCATTGGCATTATGCTAAAAATTGCATTGAATTTGTAGATTGCTTTGCGTAGTGTGAGCATTTTAACAATATTAATTCTTCCAATCCATGAAATTGGGTATCGTTCTTTCACTTGTGTCCTCCTCTTAAATTTCTTTCATAGGTGTTTCATAGTTTTCAGTGTAGAGATCTTTCATCCCCTTTGTTATTTTGCAGCTATTTTAAATGGAATATTTTTCTTAATTTCTTTTTCATCTCGTTCACTATTAACGTAAAGAAATGCTACTAATTTTTGTATGTTGATTTCATATCCTGCCACTTTATTGAATCTGTTTATTAGTTCTAACTTTTATTTTATTTTTTGGTAGGGTCTTTACGGTTTTTTATGCATAAGATCATACCCTCTGCAAACTAAGTTTGGACTTCCTTCTTTCTTAGATACCTTTTATTTCTTTCTTTTTATAATTGCTCTGGCTAGGACATTGAGTACTCTGTTGAATAGAAATGGTGAAAATGGGCATTCTTGTTGTTAATTTTGTAGAAAAAACTTTCACGTTTTCCCTCTTTACTATGATGTTGGCCATGGGTTTGTCATATATGGCTTTTATTATGTTGATGTACTTACCCTACATACCTAATTTTTTGAGAATTTTTATCATGTAGGAATGTTGAATTTTGTCAAATGCTTTTTCTGCATCTATTGAAATGATCATACTTTTTTCTTTGTTCTGTCAATGTGACACATCGTGTTTGTTGATTTGCATATGTTGAACCATTCTTTCATCCTTGAATAAATCCCACTTGATCATGGTGAATATATTTTTTAATGTGCTATTGAATTTACTTTGATAATATTTTGTTGAGGACTTTTGCATCTATCCTTTTGTTCAGGGATATTGGCCTGAAATTTTTTTGTTGTTATTGTTGCGTACTCATCTCTTCTTGGTATCAGGGTAATGCTGGCCTCATAGAATTAGATTAAAAGAATTCCCTCCCCTTCAAATTTGTGAAATAGCGTGAGAAGAATTAGTATTATTTCTTCTTTATTTTATTTTATTTTTTTTATTATAGATAAAAATATGCACCATAGATGTGGCCCAACCCATCACCCTCCCTCCACCCTAACCTCCCCCCTCCCATCCCCATCCTTGGTCCTTTCCTCATAGTCTTGTGGTATAGTTGGGTTATAGCCTTCATGTGAAAGCTATAGTTTACCTTCATAGTAGGGCTGAGTACATTGGATACTTTTTCTTCCATTCCTGGGATACTTTGCTAAGGAGAATATGATTCATTCCAAACATCTCAGGCATCTTCTGCCTGAAAGTCCTTCCCGTCTCTGTTCCTCCTTGCTGGAACAGACCTCTGTGTGGCTAATCCGCTCAAGGCCCTTTTTATTTTCTTGAATGTCACCTTCTCAATAAGGTCTACCCTATCCACTCTGCTTAAATTGTAACTGTCCCCCCATGCCTGATACTTCTTAGTCCACTTTCCTTTTTGTTTTTTCTATAACACATATTTAATTTCTGCATAATTTTTTTATTTATTGTTTTTATTGTATATTGTGTCCTTGAATTCTGTAAGAACAGGGATCTTTGTTCATTATATTAATTGATATCTTTCAAAAGACTGAATCTCAGTGTGGCACACAGTAGGTGTCGCAAATTAACGATTATTGAAATAGTGACTGAATAAATACAGGTCGCAATCTGCAGGATCATGCTTTCTAATAGTAATTGATAATTTCTTTTAAAATATGATATCTTGTTTTTATAGGATTATTATGATGTTTTGAATTAGTTTTACGTGGTAAATGCCCTATTCTGGGTGCTTCACCACTCCTGGAAGTTTCCTTAGGCTCCCAGATTTTTCATATGGAGAAAAATATACACAAAATAATCTATTTCAGTATGAAGAGGGAATTCCCATAAAACTATCTTTTCATCCCTTAAATTATTGTCGTTTCTCCATGTAGACACAAATTCCCATTCTGTCTCCCATATCTACTTTATAAAATAAACTGGTTCGAATATATATGAAAAAACTTCCTGTCTTTCCAAAATTCTTTATCGAGATTTTGATAAATAAATTCTTACCAGGTATTATATAATTTCTAAATCTATAATTGTACCAATAATTAAAGAAGTCTCATAATATAGTCCAAAAGAATTACAGAGAAATTGACAACTTAAATTACAAGTAAATGCTATATATTTTCTGTTCCTCCATGAGAAATGTGATTCTTTTGTTTTCAATCAATTTCTTTCATTTGTCATTTATTAACTTAACAAATAATTTCTAGTGTTTCCAGTTTAATGGCCACTCCTCCATGTTTTCACCCGAGTACCTAAACAAATTGATTCCACTCAAATCTTGATTAGATGCATAATTAAGGGGGTGAGTGGACACATTTTAAAAAAATATAATGCTAGAAATGGTGACCTCCCGTTAATAAACGCATTTGCTCTGACTATTCTCCTGAGTGCCATTGTCCCAAGTTGCAAAGCTTTCCTTTGTTGGTAATACCAGACCTGGGAACTCATCTGAATCCTACCTGTGTGACTCTACAAACATTAATTCTATACCTACCAGTCTCCTATATCTACAAAATGAGAATAATACTTCACTAGTTTGTATTAAAATCCTATAAAGCACTATCACATTATTAGCCAATAGTTAATGATCTCCAAATAGCAGTTATTAATAAGTTCTATATGACAAAGGGAAAAAAAATGAGAGACTATATTTCCTATCCAAAACATCAGTAAATTGAGAAAAAGTAATTTTTGATTAAAAGACTCAGCAAAACTACTTCACTAGTGAGAAAAGCTTCTATGTCTAATGCAGCTGGTCTCCGTATTAGGGTTGAAATCACATATTCTCTACTTTAGAGAGAATGTATGATGGAGCAAGATCAGAGTACATTCCCTTGCTGTATCCACATATCACACTCCTAATACATGATTCATACCTAAATCTTACAGTTACTTCACTATAAACTATAGGACAGTGGAAGGGGCTTGTGCTGGTTATGATGGAATCCCCAGTTGAGGATTGGTAGGAACCCAACAGATTTCATCTTAATCACTATGCAATCAGTAAGAAATTTGTAATTTGACTTGGGAAGGCCTATTTACATTTTATACTATACCCTAAGGCATCTTTAGGCTCCTACAGGAATTAAGAAAGAAGCTGAAAAGTACCTGTAGGAAAATTTATAAGGAAAAATCATTTTGGTGTAATTTCCTAGAAATCAAAGCAGACCATTTGTTACAGCTTTCAATGTTTTAATGAATTTGTGGTATGTTGTTAATTTATTTGGTTTCTTTCATTTTGTCTCTCAGGGAATTGCCTCCATAGAAATCATTATTTCCAGAAACACTGCAGAGCAGTCCACATCAGCTGAGAAAAATGAAACTGGTATTTCTAGAGATAAAAGCCGGGTACTCCAGTGTGGGAACCAGGAGTAGGCTGAGAAGAAAAGGATGTGGCTCCTACTACTCTGTCCCGTTCTTCCTTGTTCCACTGTCTGTGAGCTTCTCAGCCGGTCCTTCCATGATTGCACCACTGAAACCTCACCGTGTCCTCGCTCTGGTTTTTCAGCAGAGGAGCATGTTAGGTTAAGAATTCTCAGGGGCACACAACTGGCAGTAAAGAAAGCTGGGTTTGCAATTAAAGACTCCTTGAACTTGTGACTGCTACTTACTCTTCTGAGTGCCCTTTGTGACCCTGATCCTGAGTTCACATAGGAACAAAAAGAAGACCCATGGAATAATAAAAATTGAAGCAATTGACCTATTTTTTCGAATGTATTTGTCTGAAAAGGTGCCACAAAAAAATTCTTTAATAATGGCAACCTAGTGTTAAGGAACAATTTCTTTTTCCCAAGTAGTAATACTGGGAAGCTGCTCTCCTTATAGTCAGAAGGAAAAAACATCTTCTAATATTATAAGGGATCGCTCAGGGTGAGCGTGGTTTAGGACTTCCTAAGACATGGAATAAAATAGCATGGCAGTGACAAAAATGACCATTAGTAGAAAACAACTAAGAAATACTTTCATATTATTTTAACTATCCTTCTATCAGGCACACAGCCAAAGAATCAGTATATTTAAAATAAGTAAGTTTATATATTCAGTGCTGTAACTGACACACTAATAAAAATGCCAGATTAAGTTTAAAGCAGGAAAAGCTTCTAACTAGGTATTATTTACTAGAAGATGTGAAAAGTCTTGGAAAAGTGGGCTACGTAATTTTATAAACTCTCTAGTTTTGAGAGTTTCATTATAGCTTGCAAATTATAATTTTAAATATCAGTCTTAAGAATATAGTAAAAGAATATTACTTTAGATTATCTTCATTCTTGTGGCAAATAAATTGAAATACAAACAAGTGGCATTCAAAATGACTTCCATGCCACCAGAACCAAGAATGGGAAAGACTCTCTTTTGAAAAATGTTCCCTAAACCCCTACTCATTACATGTATATACTAAAAACTTTCTCACTGTAAACTATATCAAAAGTCCCTTACTGTTGAAAATGGGGTTAAATGATGTTATCTAAAAGAGATAGCTTAAAATTTTAGTGTTCAGGTGACATCTAATACATTTTAAAAAAATAACTAGGGATTTTAGTAAGAATTAGAAATTTTAGGATAGAGAAAATTATTCTTTTAAAAATAGTGTTGCTATAGGCCATGTATGGTGGCTCACACCTGTAATCCTAGCACTCTGGGAGGCCAAGGCCAGTGGATTGCCTGAGCTCAAGAGTTTGAGAGCAGCCTAAGCCAGAGCGAGATCTCCTCTCTCTCTAAAGGAAAAAAAAAAAAAAAAAAAAAAAAAAATATATATATAAATATATAAAAAAATACACACACACACACACACACACACACACACACACACACACACACAAATATATATATATATATATATATATATATATTTTTTTTTTTTTTTTAGCCGGGCATTGTGGCTAGTGCCCATAGTCCCAGCTACTTGGGAGGCTGAGGCAAGAGAATCACTTAAGCCCAAGAGTTTGAGGTTGTTGTGAAATGTGATAACATAGCACTCTATGGAAGGTGACAAAGTGAGACTCTGTCTAAAAATATATATATATTAGTTGCTAGGCTGGGTGCAGTGGCTCATGTCTATAACCCTAGCACTCTAGGAGGCCACGACCGGTAGATCTTGAACTTAGGAGTTTGAGATCAGCCTGAGCAAGAGTGAGACCCCATCTCTAAAAATTGCCAGGCATTATGGTTGTTGCCTGTAGTACCAGCTACTAGGCTGAGGCAGGAGGATCGCTTGAGCCCAAGAGTTTGAGGTTCCTGTGAGCTATGACACCATGGCACTCTACCCAGGGTGACAAAGTGAGACACTGTCTCAAAAATAAATAAATAAATAAATAAATAAATAATAGTGTTGCTTTTATTAAGCAATTATCATTCTGCTGTCATTCTAGACTGCACTGTGGCTTTCTTAAGCCCCACCAAGAGTATTACTAACCCATACCATATTGTTCCAAGTAACGTTTGAAAATGATCTTTTAGATATAGTAGCAAGGACAACAAAGGCAAAGGAGTCTCTAGCTGTGCTTTTTGTTCAGCTCATTGTTCAGCTTTGAGATACGTAGTACTGTTAATTTTAATGTTCCTTCTTTATATGACATTTTGTAAATCAGCTGAGTACATTCAGAATTTTGTGTGTGTGTATTTTCCAGAGCAACCCTGTGCTAACCTTGGCCATCCTAACATTCTCTCATTTGGATATACTTTCTATTAAAGCCATTGCAAAGCACAAATATGGATTGCCAGCAAAGGTCACCTTTCTTTTATATTAGATTACAACCTGTATCAATAAAAATGATAGTTACTTTTTGAGCATTACTGTCCTAAACCTACATTAAAGAGCCAGATGCTTCCCTGGCTTACTGCTGGTCAAAACTTAACATTTCATTAGACATTCACAGGGATCTGAGGGTCTCTCTCGGTGCAAATCAGCCTGTGCTGGTGCTGGTTGTAGTTTCCATTGCAAAACGAAAAAGAAAACAAAACGAAAAAGAAAACAAAACAAAACCAAGATACCAACAAAATAACCAGCAATGGGTATTTATTGTCTGGAAAGTCTTTTGACACAGACACCACAGGCACAAGTGTTTTGTTTTGCCAGTTCATGTGGCTTGCTATTTTTAGAATCAGGTGATACCAACCCTTCCTTGCTCAGAGAGCTCTATGCAGGCAGGGTCGATGCCTGGGTGGGATGGCTGACAGCAGCTCCAGCCAGGTTACCACTTTACAGATTCCTCTGCCAGCTGCATGGCCATCTTCCTGCCAGCCACACACTCGCCACGGCTGCCTCCTGGTGTTCCCAGCTGCTTCAAGACAGCCCCTGCCAGTCACGCACTGGGGCCTCTGCCAGCTCTGCAGCCGTCCCTACCTGCCACCCGGCAGCCCCTGCACTCTGAGTATCTGTTCCGCTGTCAGATGCAGAAAACTTATTTAGTAGGTTACTAAAATTAACTTTCTCACCAAGGCTCTTTCCCTTGAGCTTAGTGTTTGTAAGAGGTGTGTTTTAATTTCCTTCCTTTAGACAGTTTGCATATTTTATGTGAAAGACTTCTTCCACTTGGATGCAGAGATGCTCTCACTATCACAAAATTTTCTTCTCACTCCTTTGACCACAATCCCCTTGAATTTAAGATCATTGAACAAAAACAGTTAAATTTGAAATTTGGAATCCAGATTCCCAAAGTATAAGAAACTTAAATAATCTTCTAAAGTATATAAAAAGGCATAAATTAGCCAGAGAAACATCAGAATTTATAACTTCCTCATTTTGCAAGGCATCAGAATATATTAATTGGGACAAGGTTCTTTAAATTCTAATATATCGACAGCTATAAAAACTAATCACAAGAAATCAAATATTAATTAAATACCTGTTATGGTGTCAGAGATTAGTATAATTGGAGAGAGAAATGCAAAAATGCTTAAGGCATGGCTCTGTCTGTAAGTACTATGCAATTTAATCTGTGATTCAGTAAAAGTATTTAAGATAACATGTTCCAGAATACTGCAATACCCAAAGATGAGCACATGGTCTGCTGTGTATTATATATCACAGTGTGTGTGTATCTACATACACCGCTAGCTGTCAAGGGGTAAAGAGAATCAGTTGCTATATTGAGCTGCGAAGCCTTCTAAACAAGGGGGGATCTTTAGTTGGGACTGAGTTAACCGGATTGGGGAATTTATAGTAGAAAATGTTGTGCCCAGTTGGAGAGACCTCTTAAACACCCAGGCTAAGAAGCCTAGATTTTATTTTGTGAGCAATAGGAAGCAACTGTAAGAGTTTTGTGAAGACAAGCACCATCATGCACTTTAGGATAGGCTGAACCAAATAAATTTGCCTTATTTTGGGGAGGTCAAAAGCATTTAAGTATTGTGCTTCCATGAGGTTCAGTATAATACAAAAGACAAGGTGAAGAGAAAGAATCTAGGCACCCCCTCCTCTATCAAATAATTTGCCAAGTTACTCCCAGACCATGTCTACTTTCTTAAACAAAGGTAAAAAAAATATTAAAAAGAGAGAGAGAGAGAAACAATTGAACAAAAGAAGAACGAAACAAGGCCGGAAATCAGGAAAAAACATAGAGCATCTTAAAAATTCTTTAACAAAATAAAAGTGACTACATTTTCTTGGAAATCCCTAAAGTAAATCTGAATTAATGCTATCTAGATTCCAGGGAATAAAGCAATTCTGAAAACATTCCACATGGGCCTATTTGCAGTTTAAAAAGACATTAACCAACTCATATTCTTTAATTTTCTTCTCGATTAGCTGTTGTTTACATTTTCTAAAGAAAATTATTTTATATTTCTAAGCTTCAAATGAACTCCAACTAATTGCATCTTAATTCATTACTTTAAGGTACAACATAGAAGATGTCGATTTACTTGTATTTGATTAGATGGAAGAATTGTATTTTCTGTTGAACTTCAGGTGATACAACTGAAATAGCAAACCTTTGCATCTGAAATGAGTTAATTCCCAGCTCAGACGGTGGAACTTCTCTGTCTCCACAGAGAATGCAAGGAGCCAACCTCAGGTCTGGAGTCAGCTCTTATGGTTGTGCCTGTTCAGTACCGTGCAGAGCTTTCCTTGAGATCTAAACTTCAAAAGCTTTGGCCATCCCATGTTGACTTACAGCAGCCCCCTCACTCACTCAGACCCACATCTTCGCACTTCCTTCTCTACAACTACTCTTCTCCCAGCTGGATACTTCCCCTCTCGGTCATTACAGAAGGGAATGCTTTTCCCTTGTCCCTTCCTTTACCCTCTCTTCTCTGAAACAACTATTAGGAAACACCAAGGAGATAAGAAAACAATGGTAAAATTACCACATCTGGCCACAGAATTATTAGCTTTTGTTGTTATAATCTTCGTTCAAGTGAAACTGGGTTTAGACAAGTTCTCGCCTACTTTCAACATTGTTCCTTCACTGGTACAATGTCCCTCTGTGTCTATAAAAGTTCAGGTCCAATAAAATATATGTCTCTTTTTTCTTCTTAGGGAACAATTGAGTTTCATGTGTTCTTAGACAAGAAGGTCTCATCCCAATCCCTGAAATTCCCTGAAACAGATCATAAAAATCGTAAGAATTTAACTTCATTGAAGTAGACAAAAATAAGCATTTACATGTGAAAGGATCTCTGTGGAGAGCCTGCATTTTAATCTTTGAATTTCCATTGATTATCTGTCCTGATTTTCACTTAGGAAGACATATTTCATCTTGTATTTGCCCTCTATGGGTCAAAACTCAAATTCTTAGAAAGTCAAGAAAAGTAAATGTGAAACATAAATGTGTGACAAGAAGCCAGGTATAATAAAAATAAGTGACATTAAGGACTGTGATGCTCTGATGAGTGCATCTTATTTTATAGGGGCCATAGCTAAAAGGAACTTATTAACACCTTGTAGTTAATAGTTTTAACCAGTGTTTCCCTATCTCTTGTATTTTTAAAAGGTATTTTTAGTTTGAAAAACTAATTTAAAAATATTCTAAACATAATGACAATTAAATGATAAAACTTTTATAAATGTACCTTAAAAACACATTATACCAGAGGTTAGCAAATTTTTTTTATAAAGGGCTAGATAGTAAATATTTTCTATTTTGCAGGACATATGGCCATTAAGCTGTGCCATTATATTGAGAAAGCAACCACATACAAATGAATGACCAAGACCATGTCCATAAAACTTTACTTACAAAAACCTAAGTAACATGGATAGTAACAGTAAGTTGTGAAGTTGGAAGAATTTGTAACTTAAGAATCCTGACTTTCTGGAATCTGGCCCATAGGGACTGTTGACCCCATAACTCTGAAGGCTACCCATTGAAAGCTTTGCAGGGCATATATGTAATAATCCATATTCCTCATATCTCAAAGATAACCAATGCTTGCTGAGGGAGCTTTTCCCACATCTGGATCAGATAGACCCCCTGCTTGGTGTTCCTGGTATAACTACTATTTTTGGTCTCTCATCCCTAGAAGATTATCAAATGTATGTATAAACTGGGTAGCTTCCAGGAACTCTGGTGACCCTGTGTGTCTGAAATACAAGGAAATAGAAGGAAATATGCTGTAGACTAAAAGTGATGTCTCCCCAAAATTCATATGTTGAAACCTAATTCCCAGTGTGGCGGTATTTTGAGGTAGGGCCTTTGGGAGGTGATTCAGTCATGGGGATGGAGCCCTCATGAATGGGATTAATGCCCTTCCAAGAGACCCCAGAGAACTCCCTTGTCCTTTCCTCCATATGAGGTTGTAGTGAGATCATCTTCTATGAACAAGGAAATAGGACTTCACCAGACAGTGAATCACCCAGAACTTTGATCTTGGATTTCCCCTTATCAGAACAGTGAGAAATAAACTCCTACTGATTATAATCTACACTATGTTAATTTTATAGCAGGCTGAATGGACAAGGGTAGAGAAATATAAGAAAAGTAATTTGTAACTTCCAAACAAAAAATCTCATAAACCAAGTTAAAAAATTTTTATATGACCCTGCATACACTAAGGACTTAATAGAGTTTTTCACTCAAAAGAGTGACACAATCCAATTTGTTTCAGAAACACAAGTTTGGGGGTGGGAAGAAAAAAAATTAGAGAGAGACTAGACATAGCAAGCCCAGTTAGGAGGCCAGGTCTTGAAAAGGAAAACTACATCCTGAATAAAATCATTGATAGTGAGAATAAACTGATGGGAATTTATTGCAAAGATATTTGGAAAATATGCAAGGCTTTAGGACTGACTATCTGGGGTAAAGGATGATGAAGAAAAAGAAAGGATGAGTCTGTTCTGCCTTGAGTTCCTGAGCAAGGTGGTATTATTGACCAAGAGAATGTGAATGAGTTGCTGGTTAGATTCTTTTGAGGTGCAGGTGTTTATAAAGAGTTGAGTGTAATAATTGTTAAGTTTCTGGTTCCTAGTTACCAAATAATAATGACAAGGCATGATTTGAGAAGATGAAGCCTAGAACTATTGTGGCAGAAAATATCATAAGTTAAAACAGGTTGAAAACTTAAGTGCAAGTAATTAAGGTATAAAAGAGAATGTGAAAGTCCTCTATGGAACTCAATACCAACCTTTACCTATCTGGAGTCCTATCTTGTGTTAGGCTTTATAACAATTCTTTGCTCTTCCTCTTAGAAGTAGAAAAATGATCTAACTCTTTTCTATTTTACTTGGTATAAAATATAGAAGATGTTACTCAGGTTCAGCAGAGTTAGTGCATTGACCCCTTTGAGCCAGAAATAGTGTTCTTTATGTCAGATACTAAGTATTACTTTGATTTCTGTGCTATCAGTTTTTAAAGCCACTTCAAATGATAACAATAACCTTATGACCCTACCATTGCTATCTTTTTATTTTCCTCTACATTTTTGTGCTATAGTATAGCTTGCACAGAGCAATAATATTTAAATAGGAACAAACATAAGCCAACCTAGGTTCATCCATTCTTTTTAATCATTTGTAATCTTTGAGGAGTGGGGAAATAAATAAGGATTTGTTATTTATTAACATCAAATGGCTTTAATACCAAAAATTATGCTCTTTTTTTACCACAATACTGCTGAAATTCTGTACTTATTCAGTTACTGACAATAGGCAACAGTATGTGCTAGGAAACTATAATTCTAGGTGTGTATTTTATGATTTTATTATAGTGAGTATATGGCCTCGCTGAACTAATCTCTCAGATTAACGTTTTTTTTTTAGAAAATGGTGACATTGCAAAATGCCACTTAAAATTCAGTAGTTGTATCTTGTAAGAAGTTTATCATATGTACAAAGGATAGTGATGACTTTGCTGAAGTATTGTCAGATATCTATTAGCTTGTTGATTTTATATATATATATATATAAAACTTAGAGGTGTCACTTGAAAGATATTTATAATAAAATAGAACACTTATTAAGATATCTGTTCCATGTATTAAGAAAAAATGGGAACATTAATATATGGAGGTCCCAACTGATAAACTCATGGCATTATACGCCTTAGTTAGATGCCCCAGCTACTTCTGGTGTTCAATCCTTATCGTATTCTCCAGAAACAGATTGTGATATACAAACCGAATTCATCCAGTGGCAAAATTTTCTTCAAGGCATTTTCAATTAAGAGAAAATGAGCTATTTACTTTAAATCTATGTCTCCAGCACAGTATCCATAAGCTATGTTACAATTAAATAAAACTTCTTGAGAATTCAATCACTGTAACTACATCTGAATCATATCATCGATAATTTTGTTGGCTATTAAGGCAGAATTTAAAATAGAAGACTCTAAGAAATCATGTAAATGAGCTATGCATTAACCAACCCAATGAAAATGGAGCTTAGTGTATAACTTGTGTGTTCCTTTGTTGAAAATATAATTACCTTTTTCTAAAATGCCTTTCTCTCACACTTGGAATTTATTTGATGAAACAAAGATTTCTATTCAGTCATACAAGACCTTGAAAAAGGTGGAGAGAAACCTCTGCAAAAGACTAAATTGACTGCATTTTAAACAACCCACACTAACCGGAAGCCTGGGGGAGGCCTGAAACCTTACTCTGATGGAACGGAGATGGAGCACTCAGATCATCAGGCTTGTGAATAATTAATAGATTAGTGTAGGAATAATTAAAATCCCTTCTTAACCTGAGGTGAGTGGGAAGAAAAATCTCCATTATAGCATGCTTTATCCTTCTCCATCAGGGTCATGACATTATTAGAATTTCAATATACTGAAACTGTCACAGACAGATAATTTGTTCCATTTGTTCCAAAGCTGAATCTGTTTTAATGAAGTTTACTTTTAGACTATATTTTTTGTTTGATATTTACTCGATATATATTAGGTACTCATAAAACATTTCAGCAACTTTGATCAATGAGAATATATTTCAGTGCAAATGATTTTGTACATTTGGAAAACATGTATTGTCTGCTTTGTGTGAGGCATGGTAAAAATAGAGAAACATAAAGTAACCTCCTACCCTATATGATTTAATGGTCAAGAAGGGAGGATTGATGCGCAAATTAGTCATTGTAATTGAGTAATATGAAGACAATAATAGAGATACATGGAATTCCCAGTTATCCTGGAGAAAACAAACAAACAAAAATAACTGCCCAGGAATTAAGAAACTCAGAGAGTAGTTGACATTTGAGATGAGTTTTAGAGGTTAAACAGGAGTTTTCAGATGAAAAAGTCTGAAAAGGGTATCCCAGATTGACTGAACAGCATGGAAGCAATGGAGATATAAAGGAACGTGGTTTGCTTATTATTTAGGATAAATGCTGAGTGTCGTTACAAAAAGATATAGAACTGTATACAATAACGGCATCCAAAAGTTTATCTCTTGATCACTTTGTGTGACTTAGCCTCTTCCCTTCATGGGTTCTGCTGTGCCTAAAGCATGGTTGCTTTTCACATTCACACAGCAAAAGGGGCAGGAGATCTTGGAGGGTCGTATCTGTTAGGCCAGAGATGGCATACTTCACCCCTATTTATATTCCATTTGCTAGCACTCAGTCGTATGGCTACAGCTAGTTTAACTGCTATATACATATTTTTTTTTTAATTCAGTGGTTTATCATATTACTGTTTCCTTGTTACTATAACTATACAAGGAGGGCTGTCAAAGAGACTCTGGGGCATGTAGTCCTTTAAAGGTCTGCTTTTTTTCATATTGGACTTCAACACTATTGTAGGACCCTAAGGTTTGTGCCTGATCCTCTGCGGTAGCCAGAAGACAACGGAAGAAAGAATCCTATGAGGGGCCAGGCCTGAATGTGGTAGACATCCCTTCCCATCAGTCACTTGAGCAGAACGCAGTCATAGGACCCTACCCACCAAAAGGCTCAAAAGTAATGTCTAGCTGTTTGCCAAATAACATGGCTACTTGTCAGCAGCTATCCAGTCTTTGACACTTTTTATGTTGAATATTCCTTTTACTCTCCACACATGGAGTACCTTTGACATTTCCCCAAAGGGATAGCCAAAGTCCTATCTAGTCCCCACCTCTAGCTCAGAGTTTAAATCTCTAGAAAATGTATAGTCCTGATGCACAAGTGCTATTCCTGGGGGTAGTGTCACGTGAACTGAGATGATAGGTTTATTTGGATGTTTCTTTTCCTCACACAAAAAAATAGACACGATATATATACTATATGGAGCAGGAACAGACCAACTACAGCAGGACCTCAGTAATTGACCACCTTCCTACACTGACCACCTCCAAGTTGACCTTGTTGTCATAGCCTGGACATGCCCTCATGCACATATCATACAGTAACACTCATTCCTTATGTTGACCACTTCCCTAGGATGACCAGTTTATTATAGTCCTTTAGGTGGTCAACTTACAGAGGTTCTACTGTATAATAAATATGCCCATTTGAAGGACAAAAGTAGTTACTTGGCTGTAGTGACTTTGAAATCCTGTTTAGCCACATGGTGAATGAACATTCTGAGCTTGGCCCTGGGTAGAAGTTCCAAATTAGACCCTGATTCTGCTTTCCGAGAGTAACATTATTTTCCATTATTCTCCACTGGGGAGAAAGACATCCTTTGGGAATGCCCAGTTTTCATAGCTCATTTACTTCTGGAATAAGTGTGGTGGTCTGAAATTTGTTTAGTAGCTTGAATATTCAGGGGATTTTTGGTTGTGAGTATGTTTCATTGACAAAAGCCCCTCAAAACTCAGTAGGCTTCTGATTTATTTGTTTCTAGTCATGTTCATATGCCAGTAACAACACTCAACGTACTTTCCTGCACCTAGTTTTATATTTGTTTGCTTCTCCTCAAACCCCTTCTCCCAACTTATTAGGATACTGGGATACCAGCTGGAACAACAGGCTTTAATGGAAATGTACTTTCAATTCAATTTTCCTATACAGCTGAGAAACTTACTTTGAAGTCTAACTGGGTCTTTAGTGCCCAAAGTCTCTTTTTAATCTCATTGGTTATGTCTCTTACTCTTTGGAATTCAGAATCAATTAGCTTTCCTAACTTAGAAAGGTCTCCAAGTCTCTCCTGTCCTTTTCTGGCTAACAAATAGACCAACGATTTCCTGAGTTCTTCTGCTTTTTGTAATACCTTGCAAATTCATCCAATAGCAACCTATGCTTATAAACACTATGCTGTTTCCCAACCTCTCTTCATAGTTATAATATTTGTAGGCTTATGTTTTTGCCTTTCTAGTTATCACAAGTTACACTTTTACTGACTATTTTGCTATAGTAAAGGATGGATTTCAACTGCCAACCTGTTGCAACTGCTTCTTTATGGCTGACTGTGCAGCCGTGGAACCACTGACACATTCTTTAGGGTTTATTGCAACATCAATCTCCATCCCTGGATTTCTGTGTTAATCTGGCAGGTTAATGGTATTAGAATCAATAATAAAATCTCACACAAAACGAATTTCTTTCTTATGTACATTACAGTTCAATGTACACTGAAGGGCAGGGGCACGGCTTCATGCAATTATTCAGAGACTCAAACTACCCAGGCCATCTCAGGGCTCCACCATATCTTAGAGTCTCAGAGTCCTCCATTGTGTCACCCACATCTGGCCTGTAGACCAGGAAATAGGGAATGGGCACGGAGAAGTCAGGCTTCAAAGGCCAGGCATGGAAACAGTGCATGTCACTTTTATGTACCTTCTACTCTCCAGTACTCAGAAACATGGCTACATTTTGATACAGAGGATTGGAATAGACAGTCTAAAGTGGTGTATAGAGAAAGATAACACATATATTGCTTACAGCTGGTAAGTTTCTGCCATAACAAAAAAGAAAATGTACCGCTGGTGTGCAGCTGTCAATGTATGCCCTCGCCCATTTTTAGGATGCTGTATTTCCTAGAAATTGAGCCTTGCGAGTTTAAGCACTCAGGGAGTTACTAGAACTCAGACCTATCAGCTATGGCCAATGGTAGGAGATCATAAAGAAAAGAGCTAGAGGATTGATGACCATTTATGCCATGGTAGAGAATTTGCTTTCTATTCTACCTATGATCAGAGAGAATATATTTGAGATTTTTTTTTTCCACAATAGAATAACATAATCTAATTTCCATTATAGAAAGATTACTCTAGAAATACAAGAGGAAGAAAGAAACTAATACTAATTGGGAATCATTTCATGCCATGAATTATCTGGGGGCTATTTTATTGAACTAACTCTATCAACAACCCTATAAATTAGGTAATTTTATTGTGTCCCATTTTGACAGGTTAGGAAAGCTTAAGTTCATGAAGCTTTAATTATCTTGTCTCTTGTCCCTGGTAGTCTCAAAGGCAATATGCCAACTGAAAAATATCTGACTCCTGAATCCATGTTCTTTTCACTAGACAAGCAAATTAATTGGAGGTAAAAGCATTAAAGCCTTTTAGAAAATTATTTCAATATCTCTTGAAAGTAAGGAAGAGAATATGTATCATGTCAGTAGTTAGAGGATAGGTAAGTAATAATCTTCTTGGGAAATACCTGGAAAGAATAAAAAGCAAAGCATGGACATCCATTGAATGTAAGCCATAAAGAAGAGGGAAAGAATTAAGGATGTGGCCAGGCTTAGAGGCTTGCACCTGTAATCCCAGGTACTCAGGAGGCTGAGGCAATAGGACCTTTGATCCTAGGAGTTCGAGGTTGCATGGATCTTTGATTGTGCTGCTCTACTCCACCCTGAATGACTAAGTCCTCCTTTTCTCTTAAAAAACAAACAAGCAAACAAAAAGCTAGGATTGTAGGCATGGTAGCTCACGCCTATAATCCTAGACTCTGGGAGCCTAAGGCATTAACCAGTTTCTCATTCCAGTCAATGAAAATCAAAATCAACACAGTAACTTTGAACTGTTTCCCCAAAGCCAACTTTAGCCCATTTGCATCTTTGCACAAAACATTATAAACTTCCCTCTCCTCTGTTGAACATAACCTCATAAAAGGGCACCTGGTCCAATAAAGTCTTTTTTATCTATTTAATTTAACATTGTGACTCCTCTCTCCACTCCCACCTCACCAAAACTCCCTTTCTTCCTGACTTTATTTTTCTCCCTAGTATATCTCACATGTTTATTTTGCTTATTTTTTTCTCTCTTCCCCTTAAAACTTTATAAGGCTAGATATGGTCATGCATCTTATTTAATACTGCATACCTAGTACATAAAATAAAACAATGTATAGTAAATGCTCAATTATATTTCTTGAACTAATTACACTATATTTCTTGAATAAGGAAACCTAACACAGTTGAAAAATAATAAATAAGATCACTAAGAAAAAAATTTAGAATGAGAAAACATCTACCATTTGAGACAAAGAAGGGTAGTGAGAGGGATAGTTAAAATATGGGACTTCATTCTAGCTTCCCAAACTCAAACTAATTGCTTTATGTGACAGCATAAATCATGTAAATGATTCTCACAGTTGTCAAATCATTTCTGAAAAAATGCTATGCAAGGACCATGTGAGTGTGTGTCTGTTTGGTGGGAAATCAATAGAAGGAAAGAGATGATACTAACAAATTTAGTTTTACCTTCAACAATCAGATACACTACTTTGGAATTCACTCCAATTAATAGACTGGTATATACATTTGTAAAAACTGAGGCTAAAGTACATTTATAAATACATTCATTTTCATTCTTGTTTATCTTTTCTGATTGCCATGAATCTCTCACAAAGTAAAACAACACAAGTAGTGGAAGTATATGTTAGCTCCCAAATCAGAGCAACCAGCACCCAATTTGAAAAGCAAAATTTAATTCCTTTGTGTATTATCTCTGGTATTTAATTATTTACTTTGTTATTTAGTCATTCCAAAGAAAACATTAGGAAACTAACTTTTTGGAAGGGTAATAACTTTGCTTTCTGTGCTTCAGTATTTTTCACCTTTTAAGAGGTGACCTGTCTACTGGAATGTGTTTACAAGCTGAAAATGCCCAGTTCATTGGAATGCCATGAAAGGCAAAATCAGCCAGTTGCATAATCTTACGCATAATTTATCAGACCACTTTCTTTCTATGGAGATAACAGTGAATTCTCTGTTCCATCCTGCCAACTCCCAGGTTTATATTATTGTCCACTGCCTGGAGACTTGCTGAAATGAATTCTAAAAGCATGACTCCCTACCCTGTGACATTCAAGTCCAACTGCAAAAATACCAATTGTGGTGAACAGCATGCTCCGCCTGTCTGTTCAAATGTGGGAGAGGCTGCTCTGGCCGGGTCTTTTCCTTGCCCTTTCCATTTGCCAAGCATTTGTCCTGTTCTACGAGCCAACTTGTGTAAAATTAATTGCTTAGAAATGGCTAAAACAGGATTAGATTATATAGAAAGCAACCCAGTAACTGTTTTCTTGCTTAAAATTGTTCATTGGACAAATAAATTAGAAAAGATATTTTGGAGATAATTGGCAAAATGTAAGAGTGAGTGGAGTACTGGATGACTTTATGGAATGATTATTTTCAGAGGTTATAATGTTATTTCAGATGAACGTGTCTTATTTTGTGAAGATGCATGCTGAAAGTATGTAGTGAAGAAACGTAATGATACATGTAATTTATCTCACAGTAGTTCAGCAAATAAAAAGCAGAGCTATAAAGTGAAAAATAAAACTATTGATTCCTAAAACATAACTGATGATTTGTGTTAACTCTATGCTGGGTTCTATAATTCCAGTTATCAAATAAATATTACTCAGTAACAATTTTGAAAACTTGTGTGCCAGGCACTCTGCTAAGTATTTCATAAACTTTATTTTGTTTAATTATCCAACAAACTTATTTGTTGGGCAATAATATTCCCCTTTTAAAAATGGAATGGTACATCCCCAAAGTTAAATATTTTTTTTTAGGTTACACAGTTAATTTCTGTCCAATGTGACAACATTTAAAGTATCTTATAAAGAAGCAAAAACATATCAAGATTAGGTAAATGAAAATAACTGAAGAAAAATAAATGAAGGAAAGTTGGAAATGAAAAGTGAAGTGCAGTCGGTAATGAATTTAGTAGGCTAATTTAAGGACTTGAAGGGAAATTAAAGCCATACATTTGATTCTAAGTTTATCAGCAGCCTACACAAAGAAGAAAACACTACCAGTTACAAAATTCACAGAATTCTGAAAGTTTAAAATAAAAAAGTAAAAGCATAACTATTAATATTTCTAAGACCAAGCTCAGAGAACAATTTCTATTGATTTTGTAAGACAAAGATTAATAAAAAAATATCTTGGACTAGTGATAATCAAACTTCATTGCTCATAATAATTAACTTTTTAAAATTCATGGACTTTATTTTTAGAGCAGTGTTCACAGTAAAATAGTGTAGAATGTACAGAGATTTTCTATACAGATTTTCCCCTACACAATTGTGAAATTGAGTAGAATGAGTAGAATCAACATGAGCAGAATTAAAATTGAGTACAGTGTACAGAGATTTTCTATACAGCCCTTTACTCCTACACAATTTTCCCTCTCCCACTATTGACACCCTAAATCACAATGGGACACTTGTTACAACAGATGAACCCAAAGTGACCCATTATCACCCAAAGTTCATAACTGATGTTAGAGTTCACTCTTGGTGTTGAATATGTGGTGGACCTAAACAGACGTGACTGGTACCCTCCATTGAGTATCACTGCTCTAAAGCCCCACTGTGCTGCCCGGGCACCCTCTTCTAACGCCGGGCAACCACTGATCTTTTTACTGTCTCCATAGTCTGCCTTTTGTCAGCATGTCATATAGATGGAATTATATAGTATGTTGCCTTTTCAGATTGGCTTCTTTCACTTAGTGATATGAATTTAAGTTTCCTCTGTGTCAATGATCTAATTTTAAGTGTAGAATCCTGGGCTTCCTTCCCAGAAATAATTTCCCAGAAATTATGTTTTAGTAAAGCTGAGACAGGGCCAAACAATATGCCTTCCAGAGGATTCTGATACAGAAGTACATTGATCAGCTTTTGAGAAACACTGTTGTAGATTTCCTAATATGAAACACATGATGCTCTTTCCTATAAAGCAAGTCATGGTGGTGAGATATCCCACATGCAATTAGACAAAATAAATTATATTTGTTACCAATATGGCACAGTTCCAGCACACAGTTTTCTGACAATGTAGCTATTTAGAGACAGGTTTTAGAGTATTTAGATTGCAAACTAGGGACCCAATGGATAAAATGAGGAGGGCAGGTATACTTCATTAGGTGTGTGTGCAAACTGTTTGTTACAAAGGGACATTTGAATGAATGCCTTTGGAAGGAGTGCATGTTATGTACGTGTGTGTGTGTGTGTGTGTGTGTGTATGTACACAGGTATGCACTCATTTTACATAGAATGAGTCTGTGAGTGTGAGTGTGTGTGTGTGTGTGTACACGCAAACTCCTTTACCCTTTCCTGAGAGAACCCCCAAAGGCATCAGGCTTTCAAACCCAATCACAGCAATGGTTTTTAGATTGTTCATTGCAAAGCTATGGATTCCACTGATGACATCAGGTTCCCACTTCAGTTAAATAGGACTACTCAGGTTAGATTCTTGTTTTAATTCATTTTCTTTACTGGGTTATGTGAAAAAAAAAAATCCATTTTATAAAAGCATTCTTGTTACTAAAAAGGAAGTTTGAAAAAATACAGATCCAATTGAATGAATGGATACTATGATCTTCATGTAGTCCTCTACAACTAGTCTTTATCTCAGCCAAGCTTTTGGAAGCTACTGGAAAACAGGGAGGTCAAGGATCTACTCTTGCTAAAGACCTTGCTTATAGTTGCTTTTACTGTGGGAGTTAATGACAGCACAATAAGCTTAATAGGCAGTTGCAGTGGGAGTGGGCTGACATCTCAAATAAACTGAAGAATCTCACCTAACAAATGCAAACACTGTAACCTAAATCTTCGTGCCCTCAAATTAACCTGAAACAACAAAAATAAATAAATAAATAAATAAATAAATAAATAAATAAATAAAAGAAAGAGAAGGTACTAGGAAAAAAGTATTAAGAGTCCCGCACAATGGCTCACTCATGTAATACTAGCGGTCTGGAAGGCCAAGGCAGAAGAATTCCTTGAGGCCAGGAGTTTGAGACCAGCCTGAGCAATAGTGAGACTTCATCTCTCCAAAAAGAAAAAAAGAAAGAAAGAGAGAGAGGGAGGGAGGAAAGGAAAGATTAGCCAACCATGGTGATATGTGTGTAGTGCCCCCAGCTACTCCAGAGACTGATGTATGAGGGTCATTTGAGCCTAGAAGTTTAGTTTGAGGTTGCAGTGAGCTGTGATAATGCCTCTGCACTCCAGCTAGGTGACAGAGTGAGACTCCACATCAAGAAAGAAAGAAAACAAAAAACAAAAAACAGAGTCCTGGCCAGAGGAGCTGCTGCTCATTCCTATTATAAAGTGAGCCAGGTAATGCCCAAAGGTAAGAATAAGATTATCATCAGACAGCAATTCTTGGTGTGTTCCTACATAGCAACAACTGGGCATCAAGGCTTCACAATCCCAGGCTCTGATGCATAACTACAGCTTAAATCATATCAAAATGCCCCCCACTGGCTGGGATCAATGGCCTACTCATGCCTGTATTCTGGGAGGGTGGATCGCCTGAGCTCACAGGTTGGAGATCAGCCTGAGCCAGAGAGAGACCTCATCTGTAAAAATAGGTGGGTGTTGTGGTGGGTGCCTACAGTCCCAGCTACTAGGGAGACTGAGGCAAGAGAACTGCTTGAGCCAGAGTTGGAGGTTGGAGTGAGCTATGACGTCAAGCACTCTACAGAGAGCAACAAAGTGAGACTCTGACTCAAAAAAAATTCCCCCCAACACATGCATAGTACATGAGGAGCCTCCATATAGTAACTAATGTGTGCTTAACGTTATAAATAAAAATATTGTTTAATATGGCAACTTCCATTTTAGAATATTTTATTTGTAGCTCCTCTTTCTGCCAGGAAATAGATAGTTGGAGCTATTTTCTATTAAGATCTCTATTAGATACGGGTAATAAAACTAATTCATTTTCTTGCAAGAGAATACTTATCCTTCCATTGTCTGTAGCAGGGGAACATTCATCCAATGATACAAGGTATTCACGGGGTACATTAAAATGGGAGAAGGGAGAGTGATCTGAGCACATTGCTGCTTCTCTTCCTTTGGAAGGCATTATCTGGTGCATCCAGAGGATTCCTACTTTGACTTTGACTCCATTAGCAGTAGGGTGTTACAATGTACATCTTTATACATTGTTAACCTATTGCTGTTAATTGATGTGATGTAATCCTTAATTATCTCGGTCCATGAATTTAAAGACTGAGTAAACCTCAGTGAAACCCATAGTCTTTGATTTCAATGGATATGTTTGGCAATAAAGTGGTAAAAAACATAGCTGTGGTTAGTCCTAGAACAGCAGTACATACATAAAATACAACAGCTCCTACAGAATGAGGGCCTGAGGTTCCTTGCTGTACTAAGCAAGAAAACAGTATACGTTTTAAATTGATAACTTAATGGCTTCATAATTTGGGTGTAATAAAGAACTACCTTTTAAAAATTATGATGAATTGACTACCTTCAGAGTTATATCAAATAACAAAGTAATGATAAAGGCAAAACAATTATGAAACACCATTTAACAGTCATAAAAGAAAGAAGCATCTTCACCACCACCACACAAATTCCACTTCAGAAAATCCAAAAACACTGAAAGGCAAGAGGAAAAACTAAGAAATGAATGAATAAACTCTTCTGTTTGGTTCCTCATGTAAAGGAAAATAAAAAGTCAAACATTCCATAAAGGCATCCTAGTCTCAGACGTACATTCTGTTCTCAGTTTTATATTTGTTAGTGTTTTATTTTTGTTTGCTTTCAATTTTATGTTTTCCTTGACTGGCTTCCTGCAGAAGACTGCACTGGTAGATATAATGTCTTTTCCAGCTGTAATAGTCAGCCAATATGCGTTAGATTTATGTTGTGAAGTTCAATGCCTTCATCACAGTTCAGAGGAAAGCAAACACATAAGAAAGTGCAAGATAATCGAATTAATTAGTAAGAAAATTATTGATAGATTCCAACCAAATAAGAGGTCAATAGGTTTTACTTTTTAGGGTTTTTTTTTTTTTTACTCTTTATTAATAATTAATACTATCTTCTTTTCTGTGTGGATTTAGTGCTTTTCCCTTTGGTGCCTTTTACTTTTTATTAGTGCCTTAAAACTTTTTATTAATACTAACTTTTTTTCTGCATGGATAATAGAGAGCAAGTTTTACTGTGCTTTCAACAGGAGTTGTTTGCGAAATAGATGTTCCAGTAACAGAAATCTATTGAATTAAGAAGTATATATGTGATTCATTGCAAAATTGTTATGCGAGTCACCCATATATACTTTATGACACTGTTCAGTTTTCTTTCCATCATTAACAGTCACAACAATAATGGCAACAATAATAATTTTAACTTTAGGTATGCAGATTAACAGATTAACTCATACAACTAATGAATCCAGGTACAGCCAAGTCCAGGAAACTGGAGTCACTGAGTCTAAACTCCTGTCCTGTGAGCTTAGCAGTCCTGGTGGAGATGAGTTCCACGGGCTAGGCCTGGGTCACAAGCCCAGCCCTGTCACTGGGGGAAGGCATTTCCCTTACCTGGACTATCTGGTACCCTGCAAGAACCCTAACTCTAACCCTTACCCTAATCCTCCTACCCTACAAGAAAGAGAGTTTCCATTTTCCAAACAGTGAGGAGGTGTGCTAAAGAGGAGAGCATGGGCAGACACACGCACACACACACAGATGTCCATCAGGAACGCTTTTCAATTTTTTTCATTGTGGCTTTTGAGGTCTGGTCTAAGCCATCATATCTGTCTGAGTCTCACGTAAGAAACTGTTCCGTTTAGTTGAGCACTATCCACATTGCTTTCTGCTCACAGGAAATGTATAGGTCTGAGGTTCTGATTTTCGCTAGTATCAATGGACTTTTAGAAACATCACTTACATTGGCTATGATTTGCTACACCAATGACCCATATTCTTTTAATTATTAAAACACATCTAATTTTTCAATATTAGAAAGTCAACCAAACACTGACTGAGCTCAACCCTGCCTAATTACAGGGGGAATAACACACAATAACTGGTTCTCTTTACTATGAACAATATTTCAGATTCTTCTCCTTCTCTACCCCCTTCCTTGCCTCTTCTCCTCCTTTCTTTTTTTTTTTTTTTTTTTTAAGATATTATCTATTTTTCCCAGGCCAGACTTTAACTCCTAGACTCAATCAATCATACTACCTCAGCCTCCTGAGTATCCTGAATATGGGTACAGTGGTGCCATGTCACAAGCAAATGCTATTTATTAAAAATATTTCCTTGCAGTGAGTTTCCAATACTTAACCAGAAAGAAAAGATGACAACTGATAACATTTGGCTTATTTATACAACTGTATTTAAAACTCTAATACTTTGTTGAAGGGACAGTACAAAGATAAGAATTTACACGGATTAAAATGAATAAATTCTTCAATGTGGAAGATTTCTTAGAAACAGCATAAATAACTTGTATCTTCAAAGGAAGCAAACAATTTAATTTGTCTTTCCATTGGATGTCAGTATCGTACCACTAAAATATCACTGGCATCTTTACCTTGCAAAAAAAAAAAAAAAAGGAAAAAGCTTGGTACTTTATTGACAAACTCAAAGTCAAACTGTTTCAAGTAATTTTACCTAGCTACTGATATCCTTGTTTTTGCCAGGTGTAAATGCTTTTGTGATTCTTCTTTCAACAGCGAAGGAATCTTCTTGGTTCCAAAATGAATGCATTTGAAAAACGTCTTGAAAATGTCACTAGTACTTTGAATAACCTTCAAAACCATTTACAAGAGGTCAGTATTCTGTCTGGGCTGGTGCACAAGGGAGGATGATTAATTTTTTAAAAGGGTAATAATTCAATTTTAAAAGATAGCCAGTTACTCACCTTGTGCGCTGCGGCCTGTTTGCTCAGGTTGGAGGTGGTTGGCAGGATGCTACACAGTGATCTCTGAGGCTGCAAGCGGAGGTCCGTAGCACATTTATTAGTTATTTATTAAGAACTAATGCAAACCACATTGCGTTATAGGAAGGGAAATGTATTCCCCAGTGCTTAGAATTTACTGAACATGAAGAATTCAAATGAGACTTTTAGTGAGAAGGAGGAGGAATTTCCATGCCTACCTCCCCAAACAAATAAATCACTGCTTACTTCCTGGGAATGGTTTCATGTACACTACATTTAATGACATGAGCAGTATTTATAACTGAGTTTATATTCATATGTCTTTTTGACTTTGCTTTTAAAATGTATGCTTGAGAATAGGACTGTGAATATCAAATATACGTCCTAGATACAGGTTACCAGGGTCATTTATCCTTCACTTGTTCTGTGTTTGAAAACAGCAACAGAGTCGCTCCCCTGGATGGCTTGCTTGTGTCCATCTGTAAACATCCCCAAACAATCACATAGAACAGCGTAAGAGCATCTTTGAAATCATCCCTAATCCATTCTAGGAAAAGAAAAGGGTCAGCAGACTAACAGAAAAAGGAAGACTTTCTTTCGCACATTTGCCAATTTGCCATCTGCTTGGGATATTTTATTGAAATCTTTTGTTGTTGCTGTTCCTGAATCAGTGTCTTGCTGCTAATTGATAAAATGTGGAGACTCCGAAATAGGCAACCAAGTAGCTTTTCTTGGAAAAAAATGCTACATTGAAAAAATGAAGCTGGGTTTTCAGAGGTCCCCTTCAGAACACATCTGAGCTCAAACATATCTAGGATAAATTGGAACAGGATCACATTGAAATTAGCAGAGGAGCAAGCATAATGTAAAAGAAAGACACCTAGACTTCGGTGGATATCCGAGTATTAATTAATCAAATGACAAAAACATTAAAAAGTATAGGCACTCATTTCACTAATATTCATCAAGGGCAGTGACGGGCAAAACATGTGACAGTACAAAAACTCAGCAAGAAGAAAAATAAGTCCCTAAAACAAGATGAAGGGCTTGTCAAATAAAAAACTTTATTGTGACGAAGGAAGTATCACCACATCAGAATGGAGAAAGCATTATGTAGTGAATACTGCTGGAAAAATTATTTAAAATCCGGGAACAAATTAGTTTAGGCAAGTATTTCACGTCAAACACTAAAAGTAATTTATATGAATTAAACAATAAAATATTTAAAAATGAAACTTCATATAACTAAAAGAAATTAAAGCTAAATATTTACCAAAATTCTAGAGGGGGCAGAGGGGACTTTCTAAGCCTGAAACCAAGGGGAAAACACATAAAGGAAAAGATAGATGAGAAAAAAATAAATTATTATGCAAATATATTGAAAGGCAAATAATATAGTAATAGACATATTTGCCCAAAATATAAAGTTTATGAACAGATTGAAGAAAAAAAAGTCTACCCTGACAGATGGGCAAAATACATACAAGTATACTTTTTATCAAAGAAATAAAAATTCAAATAAAAATAAAGTGTGAATATAATTTAGCAAATCAGAAAAAAAGAAAAAATAAGTTTAATATCTAATAATGGTGTGTGATAGAAAAACAGTTGTTATTGATAGTGTAAACTATTGAAGACCTTCTGCAAAGTAGTTTAACAATGCTTGTCAAAAGCCATAAAATATTCTTACCTACTGATCAATTGAATTTTAGTTATGGGGCACACCCCAAATAAAATAATGCAAATATTGCAAAAATAGAAAACACAAAGATATTTGTGAAAGCATTTTTCACAATGGTACACAATGGGGAAAATATACAACAAAACAAATTTACATAATTTACTTGGTGCACAGTAGGTACTCAGGAAATATTTTTAAATTAATATTAATAAAAATAACTGGTCATAATATTTTAAATACATATTTTAAAGATTTTGCTCATGTACAGTGTTAATAACACAATGAAGCTAATCTAGCATAAAGAAAACATATTTCCCCTGAGAAGCTATAGTAGTTTATATTATTACTTACTTATTATTTCTCTGTCAGTTCACAGGGCTAAGTCAACATAGCAAACCGCAGGCTAAACACTTAATTTAATCAATAGAGACACTTTAACATGGGCAAATGAGGCTATGAAAAATTGAGTCTGGATTTAAACACCTAAAGTAATTAAATTAACTGGATAATTAACTAAATCCCAGTTTCACTTGTAATACATGGATGCAGCCTTTAGAAACATAATGGTGACTTTTTTTCTACCCGTTGGTAAAATTTTGTTCCAAAGAACAAATAAAGCACACAGATGGTCATATAAAAATCAAGGAAGGTTGAGATTCAGAGGGATCTAGGAGTTTATCTACAAATATATTTTCTAAAAATAAGTTTGATTGCTTATCAATATTAAATAATTGGCCTCAATATGTTTGTATGTTTTCATCTGATGACAGGTCCTGACAGTCTCCAGCACAGTGTTTCTGCCACTAACTCATGCTGACTCAAGATCTAAGGGAGTTGATCTGTTAAAAGTATAGATAATTTTGTTCTTGACACCCAATGAAAATCAGCCTTCAGTGTTTGCTAAATTATTATCCTTAAAACACACCAAAATTGGGAAACTATGTTAACAAAATTTGATATGACTAATTATAAAGATACAGTTACATAGTCATTACAAAAATATTATTAATAATAGTGATCATACTTAAAATTGAACATATATATATATATTTACATTTTCTCTCACCTTTTTTTTTTTTTTTATTAAATCATAGCTGTGTACATTAATGCAATCATGGGGAACCATAAACTGGTTTTACAGACCATTTGACACATTTCCATCACATTGGTTAACATAGCCTTCCTGGCATTTTCTTAGTTATTGTGTTAAGACATTTATATCCTACATTTACTAAGTTTCACATGTACCCTTTTAAGATGCACTGTAGGTGTAATCCCACCAATCACCCTCTCTCTGCCCATCCTCCACCCGCCCACCCCACCCTCTCCCCCTTTCCCATATTCTTAGGTTATAACTGGCTTATAGTTTTCATATGAAAGCCATACATTAGTTTCATAGTAGGGCTGAGAATACTGGATACTTTTTCTTCCCTTCTTGGATACTTTACTAAGAAGAATATGTTCCAGCTCCATCCATGTAAACATGAAAGAGGTAAAGTCTCCATCTTTCTTTAAGGCTGCATAATATTCCATGGTGTACATATACCACAATTTATTAATCCATTCGTGGATCAATGGGTACTTGGG
>CAUYPK010080539.1:0-20946 GCA_963574355.1 Loris lydekkerianus
TTTCTTCCATTCTTGGGATACTTTACTAAGAAGGATATGTTCCAACTCCATCCATGTAAAGATGAAAGAGGAAAAGTCTCCATCTTTCTTTAAGGCTGCATAATATTCCATGGTGTACATATACCACAATTTATTAATCCACCTCCCCTCCTTTCCCTCAGCACCTCTCACAGTTGTAATAACGCTGTGTGAGCAGCTTGATCAGTTTCTCCGCTCCCCCCTCCCCCCCATAGAGAGCCCTGCTTGGACAGAGCCCTGGGTTGTTTTGCTCACCACCATATGTCTGTCCCTAGCCCAGGACTGGTGAATAATGCTGCCCCACTGATAGTGCCTGAATAGGTGACAGAATGTGTTAGTTTGACTTACACCTCTTGAGAAGTGCACTTTCTGTCTGAGCAACAGTTTCTGCTGGACCTTTTTCAATAAGGAAATTCCCACTGGTCTGTTTCCTGAAGATAGACAAGCTGGTTGGGGCAGTCACTTGGAAGTGAAAGCTCGGGTTGCAAGGGGTTTGGGGCAGTCACCCAGGGTCCCTTTCAAGTGTCTAGAGCAGGAGCTCCTAGAAAAAAAACCTCAAAACCCACCTCAGGGCCGGAAACGCTCTTAGAAATAAAGAAGACACATCCTTTTGACTGAGCACTCACCAGGGGTTGATGTGGGGAGAGGCAGCTGTTGAGTCCCTTCCCTGAGGGGGTCCTGCCAGAGTCTCCGGTGTGTTCTGCAGGGAAACAGGAAATACTGGCTTCTGGTGTCTGTTTTATGCAGTACTTGTGTGCAGTAGATTTAATGACAAGGGAGAAGTAGGAATATGTTATGAGTAGGTGTCCCCCCACCCCTTGTCTGCCGACTCTGGTGACGGCTATAAATTCTGAAATCCAAACACAAGAAAACCCTATCAGGAGGCAATGGCCAAACATTTTGGACTCCACTCAATGTCCGCATGAAGAATATTCTTGGCAAAGAGCAGCTGTAGCATAGCAGTAGTGAAAATAATAATCGTTCTCCCAGTTTGTAACTAAATAGAAGTCCTAATGGCTAAAGCACTCAAACTAATCAGATTTCTTAGTCTCTAAAATAACAGTCTGAAGATCAGTGTTACCTGTGACATACAAAACCAGTATTAACTATGGCATAAGATACTCTGGACTGCTGTGCAATTAGTTGTTTTACATTATTATCTTAAAATTTTAAGTGTTGCGATCTTTCATATTGTGGAGTGAAGGAGGAATTTTTTTAAATAGTATTTACTTTATAATTTTTTCTCTATAGGAAACTATATGTTCTGTGTATGGTAAAAAGAATAAGGCCAAAAAGGCAGGGCATGGTGGTTCACACCTATAATCTTAACAATCTGGGAGGCCAAGGCTGGTGGATTGCTTGAGCTCAGGCGTTGGAGACTAGCCTGAGGCAGAGCGATACCCTATACCTAAAACTAGCCGGGTATTGTGGCTGGCTTCTGTAGTCCCAGCCACTCGGGAGGTTGAGGCAAGAGAATCACTTGAGCCCAAGATTTTGAGGTTGCTGTGAGCTATAATGCCATGGTACTCTCCTGAGGGTGACAAAGTGAGACTCTGTTTCAAAAAAAAAAAAAAAAAAAAAGTATGCCAAAATGTCTATCATCTAAAGATAGAGTCCAACAAATGACAAAGACTAGCGCAGCCTTTTGGTTCAGGTAAACCTGCAAACAATACTCAGAGCATGAAAGGAAGTTGAGGTTAGCCAACTGTCTCAGAATTTTGTGCCAAGTTGGAGAGTGACAGCAGACTCATTAACAAATGAATCCTTCAATAGACAATTGAAGAGGCATTGATTTAGGAAGCACAGTGGAGGGAAAGGGGTGCTGAGCCCGCAGAAATAAGTTAAAATTTAAAGAAGCTGGGGAAGAGGAAGAGAGTTTAATGCCAAAAGCCATGCCCATTATGGTTCCTTGTCAGATTCCTCTCATGGAGAACTAAGATGACTATCTTCTCTGCAATTTTCACTTACTGGAGAATATTAGAATCAACTCCACCTTTCCCCAAAGAGGAAATGTGTCAAACCTCTGCCCTACACATCTTAACCTGGAGGTACACTAGGCCAGGTCCCCTATTTTACTGTATTAAGCCCCATGATTTTTTCCTTCATAGCACTCTCTATAAATAGGAGTATAATTTGAAACTTAGATATGTGGTTATTTGGTAAAGGTCACTCTCCCCCCCCAAACTACAGGTTGAGTATCTCTTATTCAAAATGCTCGGGACCAGAAGGGTTCTGGATTTCAGATTTTAAAATATTTGCATACCCATAATGAGATAACTTGGGGATGGGGCCCAAATCTAGACAGGAAATTCATTTATGTTTCGTATACACCTTACATACCTGTGCATAGCCTGAAGTTGATTTTCTACAATACTTTTAATAATTTCGTGCATGAAGGAAAGTTTTGACTCCATTTTGACTGTGACTCATGATATGAGGTCAGGTGTGGAATTTTCTACTTGCTGCATAAGGTTGGTGCTCCAAAATTTCCAGATTAGGGATGCTCAACCTGCATAAGTTCCCCAGTGGCAAAGGTATGTTGTCTCTGTGCAAATCCATGTTTCCTAGTGTTTAGCACAAGGCTTAACACATCGCCTGACATGTAGGAGACACTAATTTCAACCAAATGAATAAATACAGTTTAATCCTCTTTCTCCTTATTCTCTTCTTTTCAGCTTCCTTTCCTACTTAGTATGTTCTCTTTTTCTTCTGTTTTATTTTATTTCATTTCATTTTCAGGTCAAAACTAGAATTCATCACAACTCTTCTACACAATGGGTTCTTTGATCAATAGCTGGGACTAGCCTCCTTTTACCTCCAAAATACTCCTGTCTCTAATCCATGGAACCAAGATTAGGAATTTAGAGATGGCTAAACCAAAGTCCCCTGGAAAGTCGGTAGTATAGTGCTGTGATTAACGGCACAGACCCTGGAGCAGAATACTTGTTTGAACTGTACGTAGGTAACTTATTAATGGTGTGATCTTATATAAGTTGTTTTAACTTCTCCAGGCTTTAGTTTCCTCACCTGTGAAATAATAATAAAATCTAGGGTTACCATAATGGTAAAATAACTTACTATAGTTAGTGACTGACATGCGGGAACACTGTAAATATCAGCTATCATTTATCTTGGTGATCACAAATTCTAAATGTATATTTTCTTACACATTTTTGCAACTACTCCACAATTTTCACGTCCAAAATGGGCAAAGGGACTCAACTTTAGGCCTCTGTCCCCTGCTGCTTGCTGTGGGCAGTCTCCCTCCACGGGGATAGCAGAACAGGACAGACAGTGGGCAATTGTTATTCCAGGGCAGAGATTTCTTTGTCTTCATTCTAGGCCTTCAGGCAAGTAGGGCCTAAGGCATTCCCTTGAGTCTCCAGGGAAGCAATCTGCATCTACAAAACCCACAGTTCTAAGAGCACTGCTCTCTTAGAGCTGCCTTTCCAAAAGGCTAACAGTAGTCATGTGGTTGGATGCCTATGTCACTAGGAAAATAACCTCATTTCAAGCACCCGAATCTTTCTCTCCAAATCTCAGGAGAGATTTGTGGGAGATGCAGCTCACAAAGAGATACGGTTGGAGCCTAGACAACAAGAAGAGGTGAGGAGCTGCCCAGGCAGCTCAGCGGCTGGGGTCACTGAGTGCACCAGCTGCTGCTTGGGAGAGGGTTTCTTGAGAGAAGCAGGACAGGTGGAGGCACGGCCTACAGGTTTGCATTTGCTCTTTAGACAACCAAAGAAATTGGGATGACAGACAGAGCCCCTGCCTGGGGAAAACAGCTCTCTGGAAGCCAGATTAGAAGTTTGGGATTGGGAAGGAGGACGGAAGTGTCATCCTGGACACACTTCTATTTGTGCAGGATGTGACAAAGGGTAGGAAAGAGGTAGAACTCTACAGTACATTTCCAATGGGATGGCCTTTGAAACTGAAGAGACAAAAGCCAGCCACAACTTTCTAAGTGAGGATCTGGCTGCAGAGATGGAAACTGATTTGTCAGGGCCCCCGGAGGTGATTAGAAACCAGAAAACAGAAGTGCTGGAAAAGGGAGAATGAGGCTAGAGATCGCCTGAACCCAGACCTGGACATGTCTATGCTGTACAGGTCCAAATGTCCATCAGGACAAAGCGAAAACCCATTGAGATTTGCTTTTTTTGTTTTTTTTTTTTTTTGAACTCTAGGCCATGTTTGGGGCTTGCTACAGACAGGGCTCTGGCCAGAAAGCAGAAATGGAAGAGGCAGGGACAACCTGAAGTTCCATGTTTAGGTTCACCCCAGAGCAGGGAGTCTTGGACACCACCATCCCTCTGAATGCTGTGTGGAATCAGACTTTTACAAAGCTGCAGGACCTCCTTTTTCACAACTGAGCCAGCCACTCAGCAAGAACTCTGTTTCCTCAAGGTCAGCTCACAATTTCCCAATCTGTGGAAAATGAGTAATGGGGCTCAGATCGCAACCTCCCAAAACACAACATCTTGGCATTTGAGATAAGGGCAGAAGCAGGACGTTCTCTCTGACCTCCCACCCTTCTCCTCTGAAGCAGGTCATAAAACCTGGGAAGGATTTCCTAACCTTTCCCTGAAGCAGGTGGTAAGACCCTCATTATGAGAGGTGCCCTTTCCATATCTGGAGGAAAGGAGCATTCAAGTCACTAAAGACAAAGGATCACAGAGAAGAAACTGAACAAACAGGCCTTGCTAAGTTTCCCCCGTTTATTACCATTAGATCCTATTTCTTGCCCCGTTCCTCTGTGACAGTCTAGTGTGTGTTCTTCATGTGTAAGACATTATTTAATCCTCACATGTATCAGCTGAGGTAGAAACTATCATTACTCCATTTTACAAATAAGAACATAGACAGAAAGAGGTTGAGTGATTTGCCTGAAGTCACATACCCAATAAGTGGTAGAGCATGAACCTGAACCAAAGCAGTCTGGCTCCATGACCCAAGCTCTAATATAAACACTCCAGACTGCCCCTCTGTTTTCCAAGTATGATTAGATCTGGAAAGCCAGATAACACTTTACAGCTGGGGAAATCGAGACCAGAGGTATTTATGCTTGTGATTGTACAGCGGGTAGTGGCTGAGAGGAACTGGAAACCGGGTCTCCCGATGTTTTTATTCATTCCATTACTGCCTGATGACATACCAATGCTTTCAGAATATTGTCTCTTTGAATTCCTAAGAAATTCTGAGCACTCTAGATGGGGGTAGAGAATCTACATTTAGCAGCCTCAGGGAGAGTCTTTCAGAGACATGTGATGATGAAACAGTTTATTTCTCAGGTCCATCTCTCTATCATTCAGATTCTGCATTAATAGGTGTTGTAGTTAATGCAAATGTTACCCCAGAATGTCCTTAATGTAAAAATGTACTTTTGAGGTGCAAGGTTAAAGATAAATCACCCCACATTTTATTCAATGTTACCACTTATTTTTAACTATTACCACAAAGAAAAATGTGTCAAGTCATGAGTTCAAGTTTAGACCAAGGAAAGTATACCATGCTTAATCCTATGTAACTATTTACCCCAGAGAAAGGGGCAGGGAACCAGCATTCTCTTCCTTTTGGGAATCACACAGCTGCACTCCGTATCTGAACCCTTCTTCCAAAGTGTTGGGCAGCTATTTAGAGCTGTGGACAAAACTATTTTCAAGCACCCTCTTCGTTTCAGTAGTTCAACAATCTCCACATAGCCCCATACACCCTCATCTCTGCCCCACTCGATTATAAATGCATTAGATTTAAAAGCCAGCAGTCTTCTCAGAGCCATCCAGACCAACCGCTCACCATCAGAGGCCTCGGATGGCCTCATGCTTTATAGCAGGGGTCCTCACACTTTTTAAACAGGGGGCCAGTTCACAGTCCCTCAGACCATTGGAGGGCCGGACTATAGTTTAAAAAAAAAAAAAACTATGAACAAATTTCTATGCACACTGCACATATCTTATTTTGAAGTAAAAAACAAAACGAGAACAAACACAATCACACTGCCTCATGTGGCCTGCGGGCTGCAGTTTGAGGACCCCTGCTTTATCGTCTTCTAATCACTCTGCCATCGTCCCCTTGGCTCCCTGGGCCCCCTGTGAGAGCAGGCACTCTGTGAGAACAGGCACTGTGTCTCGCCCTTGTCCCAGACAGGCTCTGACCCATAGTGGGGATGAAAAGTATCTCTGATTATCCCGAATTAGAGACGCTCTTTATCTCCTAAACCACCTCAAATACCCACCCCTGACTAAATTGCCTTGAGTCACGTCACTTTATGAACAAAGGTCAGTGTTCTATATAAAAGTCTCTAGTGTCTCTTTTCACTTATTTCTTCTCATCTTGTTCCTGTTAAAGTCCTCCATGAGCCAACCTATCACACTACCACCGTTATGATAAGACAAGCTCTCCACAGACACAGCCCTTTCCCTGGTGTCCAGAGAAGCCAGCCCTGGCTCTTTGCCCCACCCTGCGGTGCTTCCCAGAATGCCCACCTCACGCAAGACACAAACTTCACGGACCCCACCTGCCTCCATGCTCCAGCCTTCACGCTTTCCTCTCTTCAGATCCCAGAGCCCACGATATCAACCCAAAATTGAGACTTTGACGTTATCTTGAACTTTAATCCCACTCTGCATTAATCTAAACTCTATCCAGATTATTCCACAATCCTCTCTAGTCTCACTGTCTGCCACTGACCTAGGTCAAGGCTTTACTAGAACTATTTTAATCACATTTAATTGGTCTAATATAATCCCTCCTCTACTTAGAAACCCTTCAAAATCTCTCAGATTGAAGTTTATTCTGTTTACCAGCACACACACCTCCCATGCTCCAGGCACCCTGACCTTTCTGGCTTCATCTCCCATCCCTTGTCTTCTACCCACCACCACGCTCAGCTCTGATCCCAGTCACACGAAGCCCCTTGTTCCCTGGATCTGTCATGCTAGTTTACACCTCTCATGTGCTATTACCTGGAATGTGTTTCTATGCCTTATTTACCTGACCAATACCTGTTCATTTTCTAAACTTAGCTAGAGCGAAACCTCCTCCAGAAAGTCTTCTCTTATTTGGATGTGCCTCCAAAGTATTGTATTCCTACCACTGTCAGCACCTCTTGGCCTGCTTGATAAGCACTACTCACTTTAAGAGCAGGGGATATGTCTTTTTTGTATTGGTATCCCCAGAATTCAGCATTGCAGTTGTTACCTATAATCATAATGTTTCCAGCAGGTACTTATTAAATGAATGAATAAGTTAATGAATTATTGGTTTCCTGCCTATCTCTTCTCCTTCTGATTTGGTGCCATAGTAACCTTCCTATTAGAACAGGTACATGTATCTTTTTATCTTCCTAACTCTAACCCACGATGATGACCCATCATGGCTAACAAAACCCAGCCTCTTCAGTTGAGAATTCAAGATCCTTGACAATCTGATTCCTATCCGGTGCACAACTTGGGTCCATTTACTGTTTTCAAAGAGTGTCTCCTATACTTTCCAAACCCTAGTTACTGACTCAAAGCAAATACTCTACCTGGCATGACATCTTTTTGGTCTCCCCCTCCCATGTTCTCCTAAACATGTCCAACCCTATTCCACAAGCCTCAGTTCAAATCCCATCTCCTCTATAGAAATAGTCCCAGATTTCCCCTCTGCCTGAATCAAAATTAATTTTCCCCCACCCTCTACTTTTATAAAATTGTGATATCTAGTTTTAATATCCACTGCTATTTGCAATGAAGGGTGTGTATGTGTTCTATACAAGATGCAGGGCTTCTGGATGAGGTCTCCCACAGCACTTATGACACAGTTTATACTCAGTCAACACACTAAATGGGGACCCTTTTGTTAGGAGCAGAGCTAAGCCTCACACAGGCCTGCCCCAGGCCTGCCTGCGCATACATGTAACCTTAGGTTGGTCCCTTAACTTCTGTTGGCTTCCCTTGCCTCATCTCTAAAATAAGACTAATCATATTAGAGATGCCCAAAATTAATTATGTACCATTTTGAAAGTGCCTTGAGATATTTAGAGATTGATATTTGAATTTTTGCAGCATCTTTCTTTCTAAAGCTTGCAGTTTTTGTTTGTTTGTTTGTTTGTTTGTTTGTTTGTTTTTTAAGAAACGTGCACAGGAAAGGCATGATCTTTTCAAAGAACAGTTTTTTCAGACCCTGAAACAATTACATCCTGTATTTCAGATAAGGGCATCTTTTACTCTTGATAGTACATGGTGGAGTCTTGAAGAAATTTGCTTCTCTTACCAGTGTCTTTAAAGTGATTACAGCATTTATGGTGAATGATAAAAAGATGAGTAAGAATTCTATCATGCAGAGAATAGGGATTTCCCTGAGGGGAGAAATAAAGAAAATGTGTGACACATACTTAAATGTAAATGACATTTAAAGAAGCAAATCTCCTGTTTATCTATCTTGGTCAAAGCTAGTAGTAGAAACACTTGAGTGATTAGTTCATTTCAAGATACTCCAGGCATGTCCAAAGTCAAGGACAAGGCAGCAAGGTCACTGACAATAACTCATGTTTCATACACATTAACTTACTCCCAACCCTCCCATGCGAGAGTCACAGCAGGTATTACCAAATTTGTTTCAAGGTTGAAGAAACTGCCCTGCAATGTGGGTGCCCATTTTGTCCAAGGCCAATCTGTAGGCAGTGGAGCCAAGACTCAAACCGATCTTTTCACTGGGATCCAGGGCCCCTCCCACTTACTTCATGACCTCTCAGCAGCATGAAAGGAACACCAAGGCTGCCTGACAAAGACAAGACAGGAGAGCAAAGAAAATGCAGCCTTCAGAGAGCGTCCTATGAGACTCTCGATCCTTTTTCCAGGGGTCCCTGAGCCCCTGTGCAGAAAGATTCCCGATCCCCTCTGCCCTGATGCGTGGGCTCTCGGGGCCTATGTGAGCTGTATTCATGTGCTGCCATCACCCCAGCCAGAGTTCCCCTCTCCTCCCAGTCTCCCATGACTGGCTGCCGCGTGGTAGTAACTTCAAACTCATGGGTAGGCAGACCACTCAGCACACAAAGAGGAGTATTGGAGAGGTCCTCGAGTTTGTATTCACAGCAGCTTCACCTGCAGTTGAGGCACCCAGATTTCAACTCCTACAGTCAGAGGAGAGGAGTTTTAAAATGTCCGTGGCTTGGATGCAAACCTCCTTAATTTGCATTCCCTCTGTCCAAACCTCTCCTCTCCCCTGTGCTCCTCAGCACCACCTTTCCATATCATTCCTCACCTTCAACCCTGGGTTACAGTTCTTTGAAGACGTGTTGGACCTATCTTATTGGCTGTATGGGATGATGAGCTTTCTGAGGACAGGGGAAATGTTCGTCAATATGGTAAAAATAACAAAGTCATATTTATTGAATACTTGGTGTTAGGAACAGTGCTCAGCACTTTTCCCCAGCAGTGCAGTGACTCTCCACACAGCTTTACGAGGCAGGTATCAGTATATTCATCCAACCATTAAAGCTGAGGAAATGGAGAAGTGGAGCAATTGTCTGTCCAAGATGTCACACCTAATAATCATTAAAGCCAGGACCAAGAGAAGGGTCTGTTGGTAACTTTCACTATAACCCCTGAAGGGCCTAGCAGGGCCAACAGAATGTTCACCGAATCACACTAAAAGGCACATTTAGTAGAATGTCATGAACATTTATTTAAGCAAATTGTTACATAGTTTAATTTAGATGATGGATAAATAGCTAAAATTTTTCTTTTCTTTTTTTTTTTTTCCCCCAGCAGTGCAATGACTCTCCACACGGCTTTATGAGGCAGGAATGGATAAATGGGAGGATGATGGATAAATAGCTAAAATTTATTTTTAAATAGCTAAAATCTACCGTGGGTAGAGTGCCAGTGGCATCATAGTTCACAGCAGCCTCAAACTTTTGGGCTCAAGGATCCTCCTGCCTCAGCCTCCCAAGTAAGTGGGACCACAGGTGCCCACCACCACACCTGACTAGTTTTTTTCTATTTTTAGTAGACATGGAGTTCACTCTTGCTCAGACTGGTCTTGAACTCCTGAGTTCAAGTGGGCCAACCGCCTCAGCCTACCAGAGTGCTGAGATTATAAGCATAAGCCACCATACCCCATCCAATAGCTAAAATTTTTATTGTCAGGCCCTGTGCTAAATGTACCAATGTGTTAATCTCTCTCTCTCCCTTTTCTCCCCCCACCTCCAGAGCAAAGAGCTTTATTTTCCTTTCAATTTATTTAATGAAGAAACTGAAACACACATTTTGCTCATCTTGTAGAGTTTCCTCCACTCTGAATTTTGTAGATAATACTATATAATCCTCATAACAATCATATAATGAAGCTTATGAGATAGGTACTATTACCGCCATTTTGCAGCCCAGAAAAACATGACTAGTACCCCCATTTTTCAGCCAGAAAAACATGGCTCAGAATGGTGAAAATTTTGCTTAAGGTGACTTAGAAGGTGGTGAGTGATGACACAAACCCCACTTGCCCTGTCCCTTGGGGGCAGATAGCCTCGGGTAGTCACACCCAGTCAGCCTCTGCTACCTGGGCATCCACTGCTCTGCTGTAAATTATTTTAGCACTTACCACAGAGATGCAAAAATTAAAGTAGAATAGCTCTTAAATGTTTTATGTTCATTTGCAAGTTTAATGGGGATCATAACTAATATTCAGTGTTTGACTAAAGAAGCATAGCACACACAATTCTCTAAAATGACAAACTTAGACATTCCTCTTTAATAAATCAAAGACATCACTACTTTATCAAGAGTGATAATTTACAATCTTCTTGAACTCAGAAGTTAAAAGGGTAAAATATATAACTTCAAAGAGAATTTAGATAAATAATAGATCTATAATGGTTTATGAAAAGAAGCCAACAGTATTCATGATAAATATCTCATCTTTTCAAATTGTAAATAAAAATAAATGTTTATTATGGGACTTTTTAAAAAATGTTAGAGTACAAAGAAAATTAAAATAACTTGTGATGGTCTTGCCATTAAATCTTTCATCTTTTAGGCCGGGCGCGGTGGTTCATGCCTGAAGTTCCAGCACTCTGAGGTGAGCGGGTTGCTTGAGCCCAGGAGTTCAAGACCAGCCTGAGCAAGAGCAAGACCCCTGCCTCTACTAAAAATATAAAAACTAGCTGGGCATGGTGTTGGGCACCTATAGTCTCAGGTATTCAGGAAGCTGAGGCAAGAGGATCAATTGATCCCAAGAATTTGAGGTTGATGTGAGCTATGACTCCATGGCACTACCCAGGGCAACAGAGACTCTGCCTCAAAAAAAAAAAAAAAAAAACTTTCATCTTTTGATGTTCACATGTAAAAAGCTGCCTGTCTCTTCTCCAGTATGTGACTGGAGGAGTGGAGTTTGTCCTACCAGTTGCAGAGGTCTGACCTAGTATGGAATATCTAAAGAATTTTTCAGAAGGGGCAGAGAGTAGACCCAAAGACTATGAGGCAGGAAGACATTTGAGATAAGAAACAGAGAATCCAAAAAAAAAAAGAAATGGAGAATCCCTGGTAACAGGGTGAGCGTCATAAAACCTGGGATTTAAAGCTGAGGAAGAAAGGCAAGAATAATGAAATGCAGACATTGATACTTGCAACAAAAAAAGGAAACAATGAAGAGTAGAAGATGGAAAGGGACGTGGATTTTCATTTTAGACAAGTTCCAGAGGTTTGATATTAAAATCACTTAAGGAAAGTTATTTAAATGTATTTAAATGTATTTTTATCAGGGTAATGTAAGGTCAGGTCACAGGATGAAATGGGACACAAGAAACTGAGCTTCAGAGCATTTCCAAAAAGATAAAAGGCTTCAGCTCTCGCAAAGATGCCAAGCCAGGGACTAACAGTGCCGGAGGCTGTGTCCCACTGCCCAAGGTCCCCGTTGCAACACATCTGACCAGGTCTTCCATTCATTACCGTGACCCCACCTTCCTCACCACTCCCCGCTGGCCTTGTGCAAGAAGCTTCCGAGTGGGGGTCCTCTGGATAGATGTCGATTACCTCTGTCCTGGTGTGTCCTTCCACCACCCTCTATCTGCTTGGTGCTAAGACCTGGCATAAATGATCAGTGTTCGGCAGTCCACAGGGCAGATGGAAACAGTTGGCGATCGCACTGCATCTGGCCCTCCTCCAGACAAAATTCCTTCTGGAGATAGCCACATTTTAAAAGTTAACCACATGCACATCTGCACTGTAACCTGTGGTGCACATTGTGTTACTTAATGAATGGGGCGTAATAGATTATAAATAGTTTTATAAAGACTCCTAATAAGCAGCTCTCCTTATTTTTTCCAGTTGTAAGACTGTCCCAAGGCCTCTGCTGCCCTCCCTTAGGTCATTTCCATACTCAAAACAAACAAAAACATAACATCCAGGAGACTGAGGCAGATGGTCGGTTCTTAGAAGCCAAAGGGGACAGCAGGCTCAGCTCCTGAGATGCAACCTTGTTAGTCTGACTTTTTAAATCATATTTTATTATTTTTTTCCTATCAAGAGTTGATCAGAAATGTTAGTCTGATTTTTAAAATCGGAACTTATCACACTTCAATTTTTAGAAGTTTTATTATCATTATTTTTGTTTAGGCAAAATAATCACTAATTAATTTAAAGATTTTCTATCAAGAGAGGAGAAGAAAAGCAGAATGAAATAGGGCCAAACAGGAAAGGGAAAGAAGAGCAGGAACGTTTTTCTTAAATATAAGTCAAGTCACCTCAGCAGCCAGCAGGAAAGAATGCGCTCTTTTCTCTGTCCTCCATAAACCCAGCCCAACTGACCTTTTAAAATCCTGTAGCTTGGTATGTCTACAGAAAGCTATCCAGGCACACGTGGTTATATTTCTTCCTTCCAGAAAGGTATGGTTTTGTGGTTTCCGAAAGTGTACCTATGATGTCTAATTGTAGATGAAATATTTATGTTATTTCATTCTCTCACTCTGTATCCACTTGTATACCCAAGCTTTTACATGACTGTATCGCAGAATATGTAAAGCTTTGGGTTCTACTCTTTTTAAGTCATCCTGTATGTCTTGAGACCCTGTTCCATCACGCTTACATTTCAAAATAAAGATTTTTGTTTTTAAGTGATTTTGAGTTATTATAAAACCTGAGGTGCAAGAGTTGATTCAAGTGGAATACCTGGTTTCCCTCGCTTCTGGGTTGGAAGCCTCTCCTTTAACTTCATGATGTCATAATCTCTGTGGTCACCTGATTCTGTCTGTTGTTCTGTGTCTTCTGTAATACTTCTAAAAATGAGGTGCGCATGTGAACGTTATAGGAGAAAAATATTTCTTGAGATATATATTTTCAAACAAAGAAAAATATTTCTTGAGAGATATATTTTCAAACAAAGAAAATTCAGATTATGAACCTAGTGAAACAGAGAAATGAACATTTCCAATCAGTATAGACTAGAGGGATAGAACCGGGGTGGTATTGGTGACTGAGGGTATTTAACAATCCAGAGAAGCCAAGAAGATTTTTAGATGCAGGTGGGGAAAAGCGATATACGTCAAAGAGGTTTCTGGAGGTAGAATTAAAGCATTAAAGCCTTCTCCTTTTAAAATTTAGAGATGGGTTCTCACTCTGTCACCCGGCTGGAGCACAATGGCATGATCACAGCTTGCTACAGCCTCAAACTCCTTGCTTCAAGCAGTCCTCCCATCTCAGCCTCCTGAGTCACTGGGACTACAGTCATGAGCCACCATGCCTGGCCTTAAAGTCTTTGCAGGGGTGTTCAACCTTTTTTTTTTTTTTTTGGTCTGGAAAACATTGAAAGAATAAGAGTTGTGTGGGCTGCCTATTAAATACACACTAGTTAACAAAAGTGAATTAGCCAAAGACAGGTCTGTGCATAGTGTTTGTGATAACGGACACCACAGATAAGTGGGAAAAAGTCCACCCAAAGTCAGCATGAGGCCCTCAGACTGCAGGTTGAATTTATTAGAATTAAAGTATCTCTATCAGTTGAAAGCATTAAACTCCCCATATCGTTCTCTTTATAGGTAAAAGGTGAGGGGAACGATGAACTGAATAAATTACCTGTTCACTGTCATCCAAGAAATAAAATGACAAAAGACTCCCCGGGTCCTCAGGAGTAAAAAGCAAAGGTTAATATGTCATGTTCAAGACAGAGAGTTAATATGAACATTCTTATTTAATATGTGAATTAAACTACGTATTTTAAAAGGAGAGCAAAAATCTATTGTAAAAGCCAGCCTCACATTTGCCAAAAAGAACTAACTAGGAAATGTAAACACTTAATGCAATTTTGTTAGTTATCTACTGCTTAATAAATTACCCTAAAATTGGTAGCTTAAAACAATAACCACTTACTTTCACAGTTCCGTGAGTCAAGAATCCGTGAGAGGAAAAAAAAAAAAAAAGAATCCTGAAGCTTAGCTAGAAGATTCTGTTTCAGGGTTTCCCATCTAAAGACTTGACGGGTGCTGGAGAGAGTTCTTCCGACTCGTGTGGCTGTTGTCAGGAGGCCTCTGTTACTGGCTCCTCACTCACAGATCAGTCTGCAGGACTCGGTGTCCCTTTCCTCAGAGTCGGAGATGAGAGAGAGAGCGCTGAGGGGGTCAGGATGCCCTTCATGTGCTGGTTGTGTATCCTGGCTTCCACCATGCCCTACTCACGGGAAGAGAACCCCCAAGTCCAGCCCACAGTCAAGAGGAAGGGAATTTAGCCTCTGCCCTGTGGAGGAAGGATGTTGACGAATTTGTGGACACATTTTAAAACCACCATACAATAAACTTTAAAAACTGTGGGAGATGGGTGGCATGAAGGGCTGGGGAGGGATACCAGCTTCTAGGAAAGCTCAGCTCCTAACTTCACTGCTACCCCCACAAACCGTATGAGAGTCAACAAACTCATGAGGATTCTCACCAATTCTTCCAAGTCTGGAGAGAGAGACAGTTGAGTGATTGAGGCATGGTGGAAATGGATGTTGGAGAGAAAGGGATAAAACAGAGAGGTAAGCAATGGCACTGACTCTGCAAAGTACAGAAGGATCCAGGATTCCAGGCTGAACTGGGGAAACAATCCGAAGCCCCAGGGTAATACCAACACTGTGGGGCTCCCCTCACACCCTCTTAGCATTCACAATTCTTACACCTCTGCATTTTCAGCTCAACTCTCTGAGGGTTCTTTTGACCCTCACAACCCACTCGGTCTCTTGCAGGGCAAGCAGGGAGTACTGGGGAGTTAAGGTCCCCCCAGCAACGCCCAGCCAATGACTGACAAGGGGTGGGATGCATATGAATTGAGCGTGTCTGGCGTGTGCTCTACACTGAGTTCCTATTGTCCCAAAGTAACCTACTCCCCAAGGCGCCCTTGACTGCCCTTCTTCCCTTCCTTCCCTCACTTCTCCACTTCCCTCCCAGTGCTTCCCGGGATTATCTCCCAGATAAACTATTTCAACTCACTCTCTGTCTCAGATTCTGCTTCTGAGAAAACTCAGCCTAAGAACCAATGAAAAGAATAGAGTATGCACCCCAATGGGGAGTATGAACCCTGGTACAGAACAATTAACAAAATCCCAGAAGAGAGAGTAGAGGCCAGGTAGTGTCACAGACAGCGCACCCAGCATGGTCTATAGTATGTGGCCATTTTTATAAAAGTGTCAACCTAACAAACAGAGAGGCTCCCAAAAGGAAATGACATTTATTCAGGAGTAGGGCATTGCTGCGGAAGTACACACACCATAAGAAATCATGTGAGTTTTCAAGGAGGTAAATGAAGACAATTTTTGAAGGAAAAAATGAGAAGGATTACATAATCATCTTGAGATCATTATCCTTGGCTACAAGAATCAATAGCGAGTGTTATGCCAGCCCAAGTTTAGACAGGCAGTTGCTGGGCAGATGTTCTCACAAAAGAAGTTTTTGGCCTTTGAACGAGGTTGTGGTTTTTAGAATCTTTAGTGATAATTTTTGTTATCTGGCACTTATTAGGGAGAATGCTTGTTTTCATGGCCTTCTCTGGCTCTATTTATGAGGATTTTTTCTTTTTTTTTTTTTTTTTTTTTAGGCAGTCTTACTTTGTCACCCTGGGTAGAGTGCCATGGCATCATCATAGCTCCCAGAGTGCTAGGATTACAGACACGAGCCACTGTCCCCAACCTTCAGGGATTTTTTTTTTTATTATTAATACAAGTGACTTCATTTTGATTCTGACAAGTTTCACAAAATCTTCCTCTCTTGCTCTTCAATCAGCCATCTATTCATCTGTCTCTTCTTCTGTCTGTAGACACGCATAGGAAGCTATCTAAAATCATTTCTAATATTAAGTCTAACGTTATATGGTGCAATCTGGGATGGTTTTAACCTTCATATTCATCCTTTTCTACTGCACATATTCGTTGTAAGAAGCATGTACCATTTTAAAACAACAAAGTGTTTTTTTTTTCTTTAAAAAATAAAGACTGGGAGATGTGAGGAAAACAGGAAGATATTGGTCAAAGAGTACAAACTTGTAGTCATAAGATGAATGAGTTATGGAGCACTAATGTACAGCTCAGTAACCATGGTTAATAATAATGTATTGTAGATTGGTGTGCTCCCACTTAATGGGCACAGTGTAAAGGTACACAACACACCTTTTGGGTGGGTGAGGGACACAACTACAATAGGGACTCTACCTAACAAATGCAAACATTGTAACCTAGTTGTTTGCACCCTCACATTAATCTGAAATTTTAAAAAGGAGGAAAATAATAAAAATATACTGTACATCTGAAATTTACTAAAATAATATATCTTAAACATTTTTATCGCCAAAAAAAACCATGTGAGATGATAGAAAACTTAATTAGCTCAATTATAGATTATTATTACTATATTATTTCACAAGGTATATGTACATCAAATCATCATGTTGTGCCAAGGAAGGGGAAGGGAGGGGGGAGGTTAGAGTGGAGAGAGGGTAATTGGTGGGGCCACACCTGCGGTGCATCTTAGAATGGGTACAGGCGAAACTTACTAAAGGCAGAATACAAACGTCTACATACAATAACTAAGAAAATGCCATGAAGGCTACGTTGAACAGTTTGATGAGAATATTTCAGATTGTATATGAAACCAACACATTGTACCCCTTGACTGCACTAATGTACACAGCTATGATTTAACAATAAAAAATAAATAGAAATAAATAAAAAATAAAGAAATAAATTGAAAGAAAAAAAAAAAGAATTAACCAACAAAGACAATCAGTTTCTAACTTTGCTCCTGGGGTTTTAAGCCAAATAGTTATGCATGTGCAACTCTGCCAAGGAAAATTAGCTCAGGGCACTTCAATGCCATTGTAGCAATTGTCTTAAGCCTCCTCCCTTGGCTTCTTGCTCTCACCCACTTTACTCAGATTCTGAAACTGGATGTTTTCACTTGTGAACTTGATCAAAGTACTTGCTTCCTGGTTGTTGACCCCTGGAGTACCCCAGGAGTCTGAGTGTACATGGGCTCTAGCCCATCTTTTTGTTTTACTGTTTGAGAACAAACTAGTATAGCTACTACTTAGTGGATATTTGCTATGTGTTAGCATGTGCCAGATTCATAATATGCAGCACATCAACTGATATTCCCAACCAGCCTGACTGGTGAGTAATTGTATCACCTTTTAGTGATTGGGGTAACCAAGGAAACTGAGAGCCAGGATTTGATCACAGATGTCAATTGTAAACCTTTTACTACTTATACATAGTACTATCACTGCATCCATACTTTCATTAAAATACATATAACCCAATTATAGCCCAAGAAGAAGGAGAAAGGGAAGAAAGAGGGGAGGGGAGGAGAAAGGATGGGTGGAGGGAGGGTAATTGGTGGGACCCCACCTACGGTGCATCTTACAAAGGTACATGTGAAATTTACTAAATGTAGAATATAAATGTCTTAACACAATAACTAAGAAAATGCCAGGAAGGCTATGTTAACCAGTTAGATGAAAATATTTCAAATTGTATATAAAACCAGCACATTATACCCAATGATTGCACTAATATACACAGCTATGATTTAATTAAAAAAAAAATACGTATTTACCAAGCACCTACTGTGATAAAGATTATACACATGAGAACAATATGGAGATCATATCATAACATTTAAAAAATGTCTTTTTTTTCTATTTATATGTAAGGCTTTTTTTTCATATATAAGGAGTTGGGAAGTGTTTGGGTGAGAACCAATGATACAAAAACTGAAGAGCTGAAGCTCCTTGGGGAGGACAAAGGCACACAATGGGTGAAGATGCTTTAAACACCTTGGCTCAGTCTGTGGTTATGGAGAGACTCCCCAAGGGGGCTGGAGTGAGCTCAATGCTTGGTTTTCATGAAGCTAAAACACACCTGTAGTCTCAGCTACTTGGGAGGCTGAGGCAAGAGAATTGCTTAAGCCCAAGAGTTGGAGGTTGCTGTGAGCTGTGATGCCATGGCAGTCTACTGAGGGTGACACAGTGAGACTCTGTTTTGAAAGAAGGAGAAGGAGAAGGAGAAGAAGCAGCAGCAGCAAAAACAGCAGTGGCAGCAACTTTTGGGCTCCAGACGGTAAAGTTCTCCAGCAGCTCAGGAGCCTGCTGACTCCCAGAGGTGTGAGGAAAGTAAAGTACCTGTACCCTTTCCAGGGCAGTGGTCTCTGCTTACATCTCCATCCTCCTTCTGCTCTGCACTTCTCCACTTCATGTGGGATCTCCAGCAGGTTCTTTTACCTCAGAATTACATCTGAGCTATGTTTTTTTCCTGTCCACAACTTTTCCCTCCTTCTGAGATGATCTGGCCACCAATGTCTTTAGTCAGTCATTTTGCCCCATCCTCTGGAATTTGGTTTTCACAGTTTCATTTTTAGAAGTGGTGTAAGTGCTGTGAAGGAAAGAAAACAGGTTAAAGCAATGAGGAAGGGTAAGAGGGGAGCATGGCAGTATTAAATGGGCGAGGAGGAAAGGAACTTTGGGAAGGAGACAGTCATTTGAAAATCTGGGCTCTGATAGTATTCAGAGATAATCTTTTGTGTCTCTGTGACATCAGTTGTTATTTCCCTTTTATCATTTGTGATTGAAGTTACTAGAGATTTTACTTTTTTATTTCTAGTTAGTCTGGCCAAAAAGTTTATCTATTTTATTTTTTCAAAAAACCAACTCCTTGTTTCATTAATTTTCTGAATGATTCTATTGTTTCCAAATTCATTAATCTCTCATTCAATTTTGGATATTTCTCTTCTTCTGTTGGGTTTAGACTTAGATTTGGAGGGGATATTTCTTTTTTTCCTTTTCCAATTCCACAAAATGGCTTGTGAGTTTGTTGATGGGCTCTCTTTCTGTTTTTTTTCGAATGTAGGCATCTAAAGCGATAAATTTTCTGGCGGCGCCTGTGGCTCAATGGGTAGGGTGCTGGCCCCATATACCAAAGTTCAAACCCGGCCCTGTATACTGGGTTCAAACCCGGCCCCAAATTGCAACAAAAAAATAGCTGGGAGAGAATCGCCTAAGCCCAGGAGTTGGAGGTTGCTGTGAACTGTGTGATGCCAAGGCACTCTATGGGTGACAAAGTGAGACTCTGTCTCTCAACAACAACAACAAAAAAAAAGTGATAAATTTTCCTCTCAGGACTGCTTTCGCTGTATCCCACAGGTTTTGGTAGCTTGTGTCTTCATTGTTGTTATATTCAAGAAAGTTAATGATTTTTTTTTTTTAATTTCTTCCTGCACCTAACTGTCATTCACCATAAGGTTTTTTAACATCCATGCCTTTGTGTGAGCATGAATTTTTTTGTTAGAGTTGAGTTCCACTTTTAGTGCCTTGTGGTCTGAGATATAGTGCTGGAAGTTCTAGCCAATACAATTAGGCAAAACAAGAAAATATTGAGCATCCAAATGGGAGCACAGGAGGCCAAACTCTCCCACTTTGTTGATGATATGATCTCATACTTAGAGAACCCCAAAGACTCAATCACAAGACTCTTGGAATTCATCAAAAAATACAGTAATGTCTCAAGACATCTAAAATCAATGTTCACAAATCAGTTGCCTTTGTATATGCCAATAACAGCCAAGATGAGAGGCTAAATAAGAACACAACTCCCTTCACCATAGCCCCAAAGAAAATGAAATACCCAGGATTATACCTAACGAGAGGAGAAGGACTCTATAAAGAAAATTATGAAACCCTAAGAAAGGAAATAGAAGAGAATATTAACAAATGGAAGAACATACCATGTTCATGGCTGGGAAGAATCAACATTGTTAAAATGTCTATACTTCCCAGAAAAATCTAACAATTCAATGTCATCCCTATTAAAATATCAACAGTCTATTTTCAAGACTTGGAAAAAATGATTCTTTGTTTTGTATGGAACCAGAAAAAACCTGTATAGCTAGGGCAGTTCTTAGTAATAAAAACAAAGCCAGGGACATCACCATACCAGATTTTAGGCTATACTACAAGTCCATCGTGGTCAAGACAGCATGGTACTAGCACAAAAATAGAGACAGAGACATTTGGAATCGAATAGAAAGCCAGGAAATGAAACCGACAACTTACAACCACCTAATCTTTGATAAACCAAACAGGAACGTCTACTGGGGGAAAGATTCCCCGTTCAATAAATGGTGCTGGGAGAACTGGATGTACACATGTAAAAGACTGAAACTGGACACACACCTTTCTCCACTCACAAAAATTGATTCAAGATGGATAATGGACTTAAACTTAAGACATGATAAAGATAAAAATCCTCAAAGATATAGGAAAAATACTGGAAGATATTGGCCTGGGGAAAGGCTTCATGAAGAAGACTGCCATGGCAATAGCAACAACAGCAACAATAAACAACTGCGATTTAATGAAACTGAAAAGCTTCTGTAAAGCTAAGGAGGTAACAACCAAAGCAAATAGACAACCTACCCAGTGGGAAAGGATATTTGCA
>CAUYPK010080540.1:0-18184 GCA_963574355.1 Loris lydekkerianus
GCCCTTTAGGTGTGTCAGTGAGGCTGTAAGGGGCCAAGAGGGAGGCCAACTTGCCCCAGAAATAATTGTGGCATCAGCTCCTGTGTCTATAAGGCCTTCAAAAGACTTTCCTCCCAGTTTTAATTTAAGGAGGGGTCTGTCCTGGGTAATACTTTGCACACAATAAGCATCAGACGAGCCAAAGTTATTGGAACCTCTGAAATCCTGAAGGAAGTTTTTATGGGAAAACTGGAGGGGGAGTAAATGCTGTTGAGCAATTCTTTGGCTGGATCTTATAGTGAGGGGACCAGAGGTGGATGAGGCCAAGATTTTAATTTCACCAGTATAGTCGTTATCAATTACCCCAGGGTAGACGCTTAAACCTCCAAGGGTGGAGCTGGCACGGCCCAAAAGGAGGCCAAAAGTGTTAGAGGGTAAAGGGCCATAAACTCCTGTGGGCAGAATTTGGGTTCTCATTTCAGGGGTTAGTACTGTGCTGGTGGAGGAACAGAGGTCTAATCCTGCGCTGCCTGTGGTGGCTCGGCAGAGAGGTGATGATTGGGCTTGGGTTTGGGGGACAAACCTGACAGCCCCGGGGTTCTGTCCTAGTTTCGGTGCCTGGGGCTGGCCCCTCTGGAATTTTCCCTGTTTCTGAGGGAGGGGATTTCCTTGAGAGTCAGTTTTTGAGCGGCACTCAGAGGCCCAGTGTTTCACTTGTTTGCATTGGGAGCATACTGAGAGAGGGGGGCGTGCGTATCACCTTAGGCTTGGTGCACTCTCTGGAAAAGTGACCTGGTTGTTTGCAATTAAAGCAACTCTTAGGTTGGTTATTAGGGGAAAAATCCTCAATAGCAGCACCAATGGCAAGTCCTATGGCATGGGCGGAACCAATACCTGCACATAATTTGATTTAGTCAGAGATATTGGCACCGCGGCGGTGCGGACGTATGGCAGCCTGGCAAGTGGGGTTGGGATTCTCAAAAGCAATATGTTTAATAAAGGCGCTTTCACTTTCTTCTTGTCCAAAGAGCCATTCAGCCACATCCGTAAGGCGGCTGATGAAACTACTGTAAGTCTTGTCGGGACCTTGGCGGATTTTAGCCAGGGATGTAGTGGGTGATCCCTTAGGGGGAACCACGCCTTGAGTTTGAGTTTGTGCAGTTTGAGTTTGTGCCAAAACACCAGGAGGGAATCGAGCCTGTTTTTCATTGGTATCGTAAGGACTCCATCCCAAAAGTTTGTCTTTGGTCCATCCCTGTGCAGCTTTGCTTTCAGAATTGCGAGCGGCTATTTCTCTACAATTTTCAACAAATTCAGTTTTCCAAAGAACATAGTCGCCGCCTGTTAACGCAGCGCAGGCTGTAAAATACCAATGTTGGGGGTGAGCCAGCAGTCACTCAGACTTTCTATTAAGGAAATAGTAAATGGAGCCACTGGGCCATAATTAGTTACTGCCATTTTAAGGTCCTTCACATGTTTAAAGCCAAGGTGGCGATAATACTGATTTTTAATTTCCCCTTTTATGTTTTCAGCGTCCTCAGAAGGCTCATTTTCATTATCAGAGTCTCTCGAGGTTGCACCCTCATTAATTTCCTCACCATCATCTGAATCAGGGGGGTCTCCTTCACCTGCGACATTCTTATGTGAACTATCGGTAGGAGGTTGGGATTTACTTCTGGTGACCGGGAAAGCCAGCACAGATCTAGAGGCTTTCTATTTTGGTCTATTTTTTGTAGTGATGGGCATCGGGGAATAGTAGGCTAACTCTAGATCGAGGGCTTTCAATTCTTTCATTAATTGTAGATGTTCTCGTTTTTCAACCAGCAATTTTCTAAGGCCAGCTGTTTTATGCGCAAGTTGGGTTTTAGCTCTGGTGGTGTAGTTGGCCTCATCAGTCGTGTCGAGGACCGGGGCGAAAAATGGGGGGGGAGTGGCATATGGAGGTGGTCTTGACGAGGGTGGCCAATCAGGGTTATTATATTTGGTGGCTTCCTTCTCTAGAGATGAAGCCTCATCAGGATTGAGGGCATCGTCAGGCACATCTCTGGTCGGGGGTAAGGGGGGTGTCAAGGAAAGATAAACCTTATGTGGGGCGGGTTTTGTAGGAACCGGCTTAAGTGCGGTGGTACTAGGATTGGGGATAGGGGCTTTTATCAATATAGGGATGTCGGGTTCAGGCATGGGAATAGATACAGAGTCACAACTAGAGGGTGGCCGGGAAAGTCTTTGCAATACTTTTTTCTCCTTCTATAATAACTTCCTGAATATCTGGCCACTTCTTATGGATCTTTAAAACATCATTAATAAGATTCCAATAAGAGAAGGTCTGAACTGGAATTTTCTCAGGGCCAAATGATTGATAATAATCCTTAAAACAATCTCCTACTCTGGCCCACCGTCTCTCATCAATAGTTCCTTCAAGGGGGAACCATGGGCACACATCACTGACAATTTCAAAAAATCTCTTAAGGTCCTTTTTCTTTACCCAAATTCCTCGTGTCTTGAGGGACTCCTTAAGCCCCTATAAGAATAAATCATGTTTACTCAATGCTTGTCCCATGATTGCGTTGCTCCACTAACCTAAATTGGATCTGTCTCACAGGCGGGGGTCTCTGTGGCGATCACAGTGCAGATCTTCACTTGCTCCTCCGTTGAAGCGGTGATCCAAGGTACTGGCCAGCCTTTACAAAGCAACGCTCTCTCGGACCCCAGACCCAAATGGCCCCATGTTTGGGCGCCAGTTGCCCTGGCCTGCGGGGTTAATTCAACGGGGACTTAGGGTAGGTTCGAGGGAGTGAAAAAGACAAGAGACACAAAGAACGAGAGCAAGACAGGAGTCTGATCAAGCTCAGAAACACTTTATTTTTTAACAGCTATATAAACACAAACAAAAGAGGAAGTGTGCTCGGGTGTATGAGAGGGTGGGGAATTCCTGGTGGCAGGTGCAGTTATCTTAGTTCCTGAACAGTCATAATGTTTTTCTCGCCTGTCTGGTTGTAATTGACTTATTGTAGTATTTTTCCAGAGTGAACTCTTTCTTGAGCTTTGGCTCCTGGCATATACACTCACATATATATATATATATTTTTTTCCTTTTTTCCAAAATTTTTCTTAGTTTTTTTGTTGCTGTTGTTACTGTTGTTTTTTATTTCATTTGGTTTTTGGTGAGGTGTATTTTAATTTTTTAATCTTTACTTTCTTTAATAGCAAGGGCTACTCCATTTTGGTTATGGTTTTTCAGACCCTTTTATTCTTTTTTTTTTTTCTGTCTTTTTTTCCCTGCATTGTAGAGATATTTTCCATGGTAGTAGATATTTTTCTACTTTTCTTATCCTATCCACATAAATTTTTCATATAACAACTAAGATATTCCTTTTTTCTTCATTTTATATAATTGTATTTTTAATTTTCTTAATTTTCTTAATTTTATTATTTTTTTCTTTTCTCTGGGGATCATGACATTGGTCTGGTTGAGGGGTGGTGTCACAGCATTGGTCTGGCTCAAGGAAGCCATTAGCTTATAGTCAAGGGTACCCTTCTAGCTTTGGCCTTTGGAAAGACAGTATTGTTAGATCCCCACTGTGACATACTGCTAATTTTTATATATTTGGTGAAGGTGGAGTATGTTTTCCTCCAGGCTAGTATGGATATGCTGACCTAAAGGGATGCACACAGCATTTCCCCCCAAAGAGCTGGTGTTGTGTATGTGAGTTAAAACAACCTGCTAAAGATCACTATTTTTCATGTCTCTCCCTTTCCTTCTTTCTATCTTTTTTCTTTCCTTTTATTCAACTCTGTCCTTTTATACCCCTTCTTTTTTTTCTGTATATTTTTATGTCCTCTCTCCCTTCTTGCTCTTTCCCTTCTCTTCCTTTTGGCCTCATACCTAAAGGCCACTTCATCACCTAAGGACAACGACAAGGTAATTTAAAGTGAGAGGATAAAGTACAGGAAGGAAGTGAAAAAGAAGAAAACACACCTGAGGAGGAACCAGCAGAAAAATTCTGACAACATGAAAGCCCAATACAGAGCAACTCCTCCAAGGGATCATCATGTAGCCACCACAGAGGATTCCACCTAGAACAATTTAATTAAAATGACAGAAAGGGAATTTAAACTGTGGATAGCAAAGGCCATAAAGGGAATTGATCAGAATGTGTAAGAACAGAACCAAAACATGGATGAATGATATGAAGAATATAGAAAGGCTATGACAGAGTTTAAGGACTTGAAAGTGTCAACCAGTGAACTTAAAGATGCAGTAGACAGTATCAATAACAGATTAAATCATGGAGAGGAAAGATTCTCTGAACTTGAGGATAAAACTCTTGAGCTAACTAGCCAAGTAGTTAAAGAGGTAGCAAATAACAGAGCTAAAGGAGAACAGTTGCTCAGAGAATTGTGAGATTTCAGAAAGCATTCGAATATATGAATTGTAGAGATACCAGAAGGAGAATGTACCAATGGAATGCAAGCCCTACTGGAGGATATCATAAATGAAAATTTCTCAAGGTTCACTGAAGATTCTGAAGCACTTCTTTTAGAGGAATGTTGAACCCTGGGTCTTCTCAACATGAATAGAGCAACTCCAAGACACGTTGAAATGAACCTGTCCAAAGTCAAGATAAAAACATCTAATACATGCCAAGATAAGAGAAAAACTCAATTCAATATAAGAGAAAAACTCAATTCAATTTAAGTTGGGGTGAAGAGGAATGAGTGAAGGGGGAAGAAAGGGAGAAGGGGAGATTGTTGTGCTCCCACTTAATAGACACAAAGTAAGGTATTGGCACTCTTTTTGGGTACGGGACACAACTACAAGAGGGTCTCTACCTAACATATGTAGATGTTGTACCTAAGTTGTTTGTACCCTCACATTAATGAAATAAAATAAAATAAAATAAGCCTTCTCTGGAATAAAGGATATAAATAAAAATTATCAAAGCCTATTTACTTATAGTACATTCTTTGTAGAGTGCTGTCAATAAATCTGTCAACTTTTAATTAAGCAGTCATGAACAGAAGAAAACATAGGTAATATCAAATGAATAAGCCAAAAGTAACTTAGCTTTAAATTTGGAATACAGAATCCAGTAACATACCAAATGAATACACCATGACCAAGTGGGTTTTATCCCAGGGTCTCAAGGTTGGATGAATTTACATAAAATCTATAAATATAATACATCACATAAACAAACTAAAAAACAAAGACCATATGATTCTCTTAATAGACACCATAAAAGCTTTTGACAATATCCAGCATCCTTTCATGATCAGGACACTTAAGAAAATAGATATAGAAGGGACTTTTCTTAACTGACAGAGGCCATCTACAGTAAACCCACAGCCAATATCATATTGAATGGAGTACAAGTGAAAACATTTCCACTCACATCATGAACTAGGCAAGGTTTCCCACACTCTCCACTGCTTTTTAACATTGTAATGGAAGTGTTACCCATCATAATCAGGCAAGAGAAGGCAATCAAGGGTATCCATATACTGTCAGAGGATATCAAACTTCACTCTTTGCAGATATGATTTTATACCTGGAAAACCCCAGAGACTCAATTACAAAAATCTTAGAAGTGATCAAGGAATACAGTAGCATCTCAGGATACAAAATCAATACTCACAAATTAGTAGCTTTTATATATACCAATAATAGTGAAGCTGAAGAAATAGTCAAGAACTCTATTCCCTTTACAGGTATGCCAAATAAAATGAAATATTTGGGAATTTACCTACAAAGGATGTGAAAGATCTCTAGAAAGAGAATTATGAAACTCTGAGAAAAGAAATAGCTAAAGATGTTAACAAATGGAAAAACATAACATGCTCATGAAGGGGAAGAATCAACTTTGTTAAAATGTCCATATTACCCAAAGCAATTTACAAATTTAATGAAATCCTTATCAAAGCACCATCGTCATACTTTAATGATGGGGGGAAAATAGTACTTTGTTTTACATGGAACCAAAAAAACCTTTGAATAGTCAAGACATGACTCAGAAATAAAAACAAATCAGGAGGAATCACACTACCTGACTTCAAACTATACTATAAATCTGTAGTGATCAAAACAGCATGGTATTGGCACAAAAATCGGTAGATGTATGGAACAGAATAGAGAATCAAGAGATGAACCCAGATGCTTATCATCATTTGATCTTTGATAAGTCCATCAAAAATATAAATTGGGGGAAAGATTCTCTATTTAATAAAGGGTGCTGGGAGAACTGGCTAACGACTTGTAGAAGACTGAAACTGGACTCACACTTTTCATCATTAACGAAAATTGACTCTCACTGGATGAAAGATTTAAACTTAAGACATGAAACTCTAAACATTCTTGGAGAGAATACAGGGGGGGAAATTGAAGAAATTGGCCTTGGAGAATACTTTATGAGGAACCCCACCCCGGGCAATTGAAGCAACACCAAAAATACATTACTGGGATCTGATGAAACTAAAAAGCTTCTGCACAGCCAAGAACACAGTAAGTAAAGCACGCAGATAGCCCTCAGAATGGGAGAGGATATTTGCAGGTTATGCATCTGACAAAGGTCTGATAACCAGAATCCACAGAGAACTCAAATGTATCAAAAAGAAAAGAACAAATAACCCCATTTCTCTGTGAGCCAGAGACTTGAACAGAAACTTCTCTGAAGGTGACAGAACAGGTGCATGGCCTACAAGCACATGAAAAAATGCTCATCATTTTTAATCATCAGAGAAATGCAAATCAAAACCATTTGGAGATATCCTCTAACTCCAGTAAGAGAGGCTCACATAACAAAATCCTAAAAATACAGATGTTGGCATGGATGTGAAGAACAGGGAACACTTCTGCACTGCTGGTGGGAATGCAAGCCAATACATCCCTTTTGTAAAGAAATATGGAGAATACTCAGGGATCTAAAAGTAGACCTGCTGTTTGATGCTGCAATTCCTCTACTAGGTATATATCCAGAAGACCAAAAATCACTTTATAACAAAGATATTTGTACCAGATTGTTCATTGAAGCTCAATTCATGACAGAAAAGTCATGGAAGAAGCCCAAGTGCCTATTGACCCATGAATGGATTAATAAATTGTGGTATATGCATACCATAGAATATTATGCAGCATTAAAAAAGAAGGAGGCTTTGCCTCTTTTACATTTATATGAATGGAGCTGGAACATATCCTACTTAGTAAAGTATCTCAAAATGGAAGAAAAAATATCCAATGCACTCAGTTCTATTATGAAACCAATTTACAATCACTCACACTTTCATATAAAGAATAGAACACAACTATGGCCTAGGATGAAGGAGGGAGGAGAGGGTACAGGAGGGGAGAAGGAGGTCAGATTGAGGGAGGGTGAATGGTGGCATCACACCTATGGTGCATAATGCAAGAATACATGTCAGATCTATTAAGTATAGGGTATAAATGTCTTAACACAATAATTAAGTAAACGAGATTAGTTATATATTAACCAGTGTGATGTAAGCATTCCTCATTCTATATGAAATCAGCATATTGTACCCCATAAATGCATTAATGTATACATGATCTATGTGTTTATGATTTAATAAAAAATAAAAATAAAAAAATGGTGGAATACAGTCAGATATATAGACTCAAACTTTCAAAGTGTAACCTACTATAGCAAGAGCCAGCTCACTTCTCTTTAATGCATCCCATACCTTAATGGCCAAAAATTAACCAGAAAGGTGACCCTAATTTATCATAGGTACCCACAAAGCGGGATAATTGGAAATATCACATGTAGATAATTGCCCCCCAAACCTACACTCTAGAGATGCCTCACTTTGTCTTTTTCCCCTAGATCCTAATAACCTTTCTGCCATTCAAGACAAATAAATAATAGGGTGTTCAAGCATTATCTCTCACCAATTTGAAGCACCTTTTCTCCACTATATTCAATTATTCTGAGTCTGCTTATCTTTGCTGAAATTTTAGAATCAAAGCAATAAGATAATGGGATATAAATTGGGGTTATCATCATCAAATGATACTTATGAAGCTTGCTGTGTGTGCATTTTGCCATCCTAGGCATCATGGGAATAAAATTAAAGCATTGCTTACAAATAAAAACAGTCAACATTGATGCAGTCAGACAAACAAGGTATAGAAATTGAGAACAATGCTATTATAAAAGCCTATTCCTGAGAATCCTCCTTCTATTTCTAAGAGGATTATTATCTTCACAGAAAGTCTATGTCAACTGCAGTAGCTTACAGCTTTTCTTTTCCTTTCAGCCCTGGTGATGGACACTCCTTCCCTATGAGATCTATGAATGAGTTACAAAACCCTCTGCTAGCAAATGAAGAACCCTGGGAAGACGATAAGGTTGACAACCAAGGTAAATGAGCTCAGAAGTAAGTCTTTTCTCCACCCAGGAGACCAATCACTGTAAAGTCCACATTAATACAACTAATTTAACATTGTGAGTAACTGTCCAGAAAGATTTTATAAGCATGTCAACCTCAGACATGCCTTCTATTTGGAGCAGGGCAAGTATGGCCAGATTTGTTTAGCAAATGTGGGAGCTTCAGTAGAATTACATAGAAACTTAGGAGGCTCCTTACTAACTTTGTAATGCAATTTATATAAATAGATAAACCATGAAGCAATAAAAGTTCTGTACCTGTTTGTAAATAGTCCTTATAGGTGGTAGTATTCTTGAATGTGAAGCTTTAGTTCAATCAACAGTTCACCATTCTCCACCCTCCTTCATTCACAGTGGTTAAATTTTCCTCAAAATCGTATATTCATTCCCTTTTAGAATGGCTTAAATACAATAAAAAATAAAAAAGTAATGGATACAGGCCTACACCTGGATGTACTCTAATTTTCTAAAAGACAGAAAGCCAAAGGCAATACAAGGAAGTATAAATTTGCTCTTCTAACTTTCTACCACCAGATCACTGAATTATTCTTGTGACTTTTTGTGAAGAGCTAAAAGTTAACTTCTCATGTTTTGTATCCCTATTCCAATCCCTGTTCTTTGTCTCTACCTGTTTATATACCTATTTTTTTCCTCCAACATTTATATATGTTGCTAACTCTAGCCTCCAGAGAGTAGTTTTTGGCTATTGGTGCTGTGAGCATTTTTCAGTAGGAATAGCTGTCAGCAATTTTAAGAAAGAACTTGAAATTATCACAAAGTGCACCTGAGGTAAAAGTAGCTGAATGAAGAAATGGAAATACATTGAGGTGAGAGCAAATGTAGAAAGAAAACCTTTCTAACTTTTTACCCAATTAAATTATGCATGCCCAAGTTCTCTACCCAGAAGTCCAGTTTTCAAAAAAAATAAAATAAATAAATAAACTTTACTAGAACTAAGGAAAAGACAAAAACTTCCTAAATTCATAGTTTAAGAAGAAAACAATTTTTGCCCAGCCAAAGAAGGTATACCACAAGCAACTCCCTCACCTCCTCCTGCTGACTTTTGGAAAATTGACTGTGTTTTGACCTACTTTCCTTAAGCTTTCAATATTTCTTAACATATTTTTACTTACAGCAATCACAAGTAATACAAAGTCTTACCTTTGTATTAAAAAAATGAATACCAAACTCTAATAGAAGTCAAAGACTTATCAGGTCTTAACCTAGTTTGAAATAACTACATAATATAAAAACTATTCATATTGGGGCCTTCTGCAAGTGGAACACTTTAAGTGTAGATTTAACAACATGTTATGAAGAGGGTTTTAAAAAGTAGTCTCCATCCATACTTTTTTAAAAAAATTTAATCATAATAAATTAGTATATTATTTCTGAGTTAACAAAGTACTTGCATATACTTATTCTTCATATCCTTTGACCCTAAAACCTGTCAAGTTAGACACAGTTTTGTGATTGTGTACCATATTTTTACCTGCAGCATTCAGATGATGCTTACATAAATCATAAAATCATGTCCTATAAGCCAGCTTTAGCTTTAGAAAGACCATTATGCCATCTCAGAAACCTGAGGGTTTTTCAAGTTTATTGGAAACTGCAACTCTCCTTTATGACCCATGTCAGTATTTAACACCTATTTTGACTATTAGGTAACTGCACCATTCTGTAATATGAGATTTCATGCTAAAGTATTTGTCTAGTCGATTGTGTGCTACCCTCAGTTACCCTTGTTTTCTGTGCATAACTGGTCATATACAAACAGTTCTTAGACTTGTACTAAGAACATGCTGTAAATTGAAATTATATGTGTGTGTTAGGTTTGATTTCTTTAAAGAATGGTATCAGCATTTTATTCCTAGCCCAAAATATACTACATAATATTTCGTTTACTATAAATGATATGCGTATACGTTGAATAATTTAAAACATTTCAAGATGTATATAAAATGATAAAATATGTTAAAATGTAATATTACAATCAGGAACTATGAAAAGCCTTTTTCTTCTATCAAATCCTTGCCTTATTTTACTATAATAAATTATTATATAAAGAAAAACTTTTATGAAATAAACATATTTGAATAGCATTTTATGATGAGATTACTGAAAATAAAATGTTTAATTAATATACAAATGCATAGAAAAATGCACACATTGAAAGAATACAGATCTATGTAGTATTCTGGGGAAATAGTTAAATTTTTGAAGACTTTGGATGGACCTAGGGCTACATTTGAGCTTTTTGCAGAAATGATTCAGAGATGCCTGTTGATTACTGCTTTTCCTCATTATAAGTTTTCTTGTAGCTTACATAATAAAAATTAGAGATTATAATAGAACTCCACTCTGTCCAAATTGGGATCTTTTTTCTCCAAATGATGGCATGGCCCTGCCTGTCATAAGTGTCATGAATAATAGGTCGGGTATGATTGTCAGGATGATTCTTTGTGTGTGTGTGTGTGTGTGTGTGTGTGTGTGTGTGTGTGTGTGTGTGTCTCGAGTATTCATTTTATTAATCAATCATCCTCTGACATTCACAGAAAAGTATAAGGCCAGGTGTTAGGGCCACAGACTGATCCTAAAGAGTTTCTTTTATTTATTTATTTTTATTACATTATTTGTATATAGATCATAAATACATTTAAGCCATTATGGTATTCAATATGTTGATTATTTGTACAAATTGGAGTGCTTACATCCTAATAATCAACATAGGCTTCACCTCATTTACCCAATTACAGCATTAAGACATTCGTGTTCTACACCTGATAGATCCAACTTGTACTTGCAATATGCTCCATAGGTGTGGTCCCCCTACTAACCGTCCCTCTATTGACCCACCCCTCTCTCCCTCCTCTCCTCCCTCACCTAGGCTATAGTTGTGTTTCATTTTTCATATGCAAGTGTGAGTGATTATAAATTTCAAAAAAGCTGTGGCAACATGAATAATCAGAGTAGATCAACTCCCCCAAGGAATGATAAGGAAGACACAGCACAAGATCCCATTCACAAACATATGGCTAAGATATCAGATATAAAGTTCAGAATTTGGATAGGAAATAAGATCTACAGAATGGAGGTAAAGATGGAATTAGAATTTCAAGAAGTAATTCAAAAGATGTCTCAAGAATTCAAAGACAAAATCACCAAAGATTTTGACACATTGAGGCAAAAATTTGCAGCCCTCAAAGATCTGAGAAATGGTGTAATCTCTCAGTAACAGAATGGAGCAGGTAGAAGGATCTCTGACATTGAAGACAAAGCTTTTGAACACTCCCAAATGCTCAGAGGAAAAAAAGTGGAGAACAAAAATGAGTCATTCTCTCAGAGAGCTCTGGGATAATTCGAAGAGATCTAATATTTGCCTTATAAGAATACCTGAAGGTAATGAGATTGCTGTGAAGGATACAAATGCTTTACTTCATGAAATAATCAAAGAAAATTTTCCAAACATGCCAAGAGATTCTGAAATTCAGACAGTTTCAGAATTCTGGCACAACTCAATCCAAATAAAAATTATCATAGACACATTATAATTAGCTTCGCCAAAGTTAATATGAAGGAGAAAATTCTGCAAGCTGTAAGACGTAAGAAAACCATAACTTACAAGGGGAAGAACATTAGAATGCAGATCTCTCTGCTGAAACCTTTCAAGGTAGAAGAGGCTGGTCATCAACATTTAATCTCCTTAAACAAAATAACTTTCAACCCAGGATCCTGTATCCAGCTAAACTGAGTTTCATTTATGATGGAGAAATTAAATACTTTAATGACATTCACACATTGAAGAAATTTGCCATAACTAAACCAGCCCTCCAGGATAGTCTCAGACCTATCCCCCATAGTGAACAATACAATCCTCTGCCACAAAAGTAAACTCACTCAGAAACTTTTGATCAAATTTCAATTTACATACTGGTGAAGGGATTAAAAATGTCCACTGGACTTTTGAAAAACTAGATACCCAAAATACTATGTGGCTTATCAGTGCTCTCAATTAATGTGAATGGCTTAAATCGCCCTCTAACGAGGCACAGGTTGGCTGAGAGGATACAAAAACTCAGGCCCGACATCTACTGCATTTAAGATTCTCACCTTACCTTAAAAAATAAACAGTCTCGGGATGAAGGGATGGTCATCTATAATTCAGGCAAATGGAAATCAGAAAAAAGAAGGTGTTGCAATTTTATTTGCAGATACAATAGGCTTTAAACCAACAAAAGTAAAGAAAAATAATGATGGTCACTTCATTTTGTTAATGGAAACACTCAACATGATGAGATTTCAATTATCAACATTTATGTACCCAATCAGAATGCGCCTCAATGTATAACAGGATGATTCTTAAATGCAAATATCTGTGAGTCAGAGCCTGTTTGTATTTGAAACCCACAAATAACTCCCTCAGCCTTCTCCTAGGGAGGAAGTAGTAATCTGAGTTTCTTAATATTTTCTTATATGGTAGATTTGCCAATAAATTTTATCTTTACGGCTCTGGTGCCTTTCTGAATTTTCTGTGTCCTTTTATTTCACCAGGTAATAAAGCCTGTGCCATTTTCCAACTATAACTTTTTTTCAAATTAGTTGCAGAATTTTAAGATCGTGGACGTTTATTTGAGATGTAGCATCCCTGGAAATCCAGAGGAATTAGCCACAGTCAATATTTTATATTCAGTAAACTTAACAGAGACTTTCACATAGATTCCAGCAGCAAAGCTATGGCTTTTTCCATTTGGAAGGGAGTAACTCTGTTCCTTTCTAAATGTGTATTTGTTTAGTTTTTTGATTTTATTATGAAAATTTAAAGTCTAAAGTGCACTGGGAGTGTGTATATTTTTTGCTTTTGGAATTGTTACCAAATATCTCAAAGATGATTTCAATTCTGTCTTAAAAAACAAAGGAAAGGGTCAGGGGAAATATAATAGGTTATGCTCATGGCAGGAACCTCTCATCACAGTCCACTTCCAAGGAAAAATTCCAGTGTTTTCCACTTTACTGCCACCTCTGAAATTAGCACATACCATGGACAAAGAAGTCCTGCCCTGTAACATATTGTATCATGGGGTTTACTATTGTTGAATAAATTATCCAAGCATATGCACAAGGTTCCCTAAGATTCCAGCTACAATGGACCACTTTCTGGGGCTTTGTTTCGAAAAGACTTGACATACACTTAGGAAGAAGAGTGGAATAACAAGTACTCAGTTGTCTCTTCTGTGAATTCATGCTCCAAGTTTTCAGTGATGGCTTTGAAAATGCTCAGATGTGGCTGGCTGTGTTATCTGGTGGATTTTGTATCCTAGCCTGTAACTGGTTTATTCCCTTTCTCTAGCTCAGGGTTTGACAACAAACTACCCCCTTTGTCAGGTACATTTATGTACTCAAAATTTTGCTTACAATTTTAAGTGTATTTATAGACTCTTCCCCCTGTGGACTTTTGTACTGCACATGAAGAAGTCTTGCTATTACCAGAATTTGTCATCCAAGTCCTGATCTTACTATTCCCTGGTTTCATTATCCTGTAAAAGACCAAAGCTAAACTAGATAGTTTTTTCCCTTCACAGTGGTAAATTTTATTGCCCTCTGAATCCTCAACTCTGGGAAATGCACCATCATCCCCAAGCCACACCCCAATCCTCAGGCTTTAGGATAGAATTTCCTATTTTCTCTAATGATCCACTCTCTTCTTAAAACTGCGATCAGGAAGAAATAAACCATTTTCTTGGTTTAACATGGAAGAAATTAGGGCCATTTGGCTTTTTAGGCATCTTGAAGATAGCTAATTAATCTTTTCCTTGCATTTTCCAGACTCCAAAGTTATTGCCCTTTGTCCTACTGTTAATAATGTAGTAGACCAGCAACAGGGCTTCTGAGGATGCTAATCCTGAAAGACATCAGTCTGATACTGCTTATATTTTTCATTGGCATCCAGTCCTGAACAGGCCTTCACTTGGTTGCCTCAGCTTGCCATGTGAGCAGTTGGTGAGGATTTACCAGGCCTAGGTTAATGTTGGAAGTATGCTTGGCCAATTTGTTCCTGGCCCTTTCATATCAACTTTACTACAATTTTGGCTCATGGGCCCTCAAACATAGCTGTGAAGTTGCATTAGAGGTAACAGTACATTAAAACGTGCCAGGTTATGAGGCAATTAATTAGATTTGTTGGATTCAGAGTTAACCTGCCAGAAATAGATGTTATAGAGGCTATTCTTATATTTTAAAGTGCTGTAAAGTCAGATTACTTTAAAATGATGTATCACAAAGTCAGGAGAAAAAAGCAGTGGTGAGCATGGAAGCCAGGGCTGAAATCCCAACTCTGTTTTATTCTAAATATGGGAGTAGTGTTTCCATTTTTGCCTGTGAAATGATGCTAATGTCTTCTAGCATGTCTGCTTTACATGGTAATTAAAAGGATTAAGCAAAATAAGCTTATAATTTATAATTATATATAAATAAACAAGGTTATAATAAAAAATAAAGTATACAACAAGATGTTTTGAAATACCAATACATAGTGAAATGATTACTATAGGTAAGCAATTTAACATACACATCATCTCAATATAATTACCTATTTTTTTAATAAAAGCACCTAAAATCTACTTCCTCAAAAAATTACAAGATTTTTAATTATAGTCCCCATGCTGTGCTTTAAATATATACATTTATTCATTCTTCATGACTACTTGCTTTGTACACTTTGGCCTACATCTCTCCATCCCTGTCCCGCCTGACTCAGGTAATCACCATTCTATTCTATTTCTATATATTCTACTTTCTTTTAGGATTCGACACATAAAGATATTATATACTATTTCCCACTATTTTCCTTTCTATATGTAGCTTATATCACTTAACATAATGCCCTGTATGTTCATGCATGTTGCTGCAGATGGCAGGATTATCTTCTTTTCTAAAGCTGAATAATAATCTATTGTGTATATATGTGTATACCTCAATTTTCTTACCTGTTAATCCTTCCACAGACACTTCAAATTTTTCCATATCTTAGATTTTGTGAATATTGCTACAATGAACAAAGGCATATATACCCAGAAGAGGGATTGGTGGGTCAAGTAGTGGTTCTATTTATAATTATTTGAGGAACCTCCATATTGTTAGTTAAGATTTCATAATTCTCGTGTATCATTTTTGATATATCACTATGATGAAACCATTTTTATTTTACTTAACATTATTATTTTTTAATTTCAAGTTAATGAGAAGATATAAACACCTAGGTAACAATCTTTGAATTTGTTAGGTAGAGTCCTTTGTCTAGTTGCATCCCCCCAAAAAGGTGTGCCATACACCCTTACATTGTGCCCATGAAGTGGGACCACACCAATCCCCTCCCTTCTCTCCTCAGTGCCCACAACATGAATTGAATTGAGTTTTTGTCTTATGTGTGCATGTATTAGATTGTCGACAGGCTTCATATTAGTATTGAGTACATTTGATATTTACTTTTCAATACTTGTGATACTGAAGAATGTACTTCAACTCCATCCAGACATGAAATCTTTAACTTATTATGACTGCTTAGTATTCCATGGTATACAAATACCAGAATTTCTAAATCCATTCTTGGGTCGATGGGAATTTAGGTTGTTTCTACATTTTGGCAATTGTAAATAGAGCTGCAATAAATAAATTAGTGCAAATTTCCTTATGGTAAAATGATTTTTTATTTCTGGATAGATGCCTAGTAATGGGATGGCAAGATCAGTTGGGAGGTCTAAATTGAGTTCTTTGAGGTTTCTACATACTTCTATCCAAAGAGGCTGTATTAGTTTACAGACCCATCAAAACTGTAAAAGTGTTCCCCTGTCTCCACATCTGCACCAGCATCTGCAACTTTGGAACTTTGTGATGTGGGCCATAATCAATAGGGTTAGATGATATCTTAGATTGGTTTTGATTAGTATTTCTCTGATGATTAAGAATGATGAACATTTTTTCAAATGTTTGTTAGCCATTCATCTGACTTCCTCAGAGAAGGTTCTGTTCATGACTCTTGTCCAGTGATAGATGAAACTGTTTCCTAATTTTTATTAAATCATAACAGTGTACATTAATGCTGATTTGATATACAATTTGGAATGCTTACATCAAACTGATTAACATAACCATCACCTCACTTATTTGTTGTGGCAAGACATTTGTACTCTACTCTTCATAGTTTAGAAATGTACCATTGTGAACAAGCACATTAGCTGAGGTCCCACCAAATACCCTCCCTCCTCTTGACCACTCCCCTCCCATCTCCTTTTTCTCCTCTTCCAGCCTTCTTTCTGGACTATAGTTGTGTTTTATCATTCATATGGATGTGCAGGTGATTATATATTGATTTGATAATAGTATTTCAGTACATTGGATACTTTTTCTTCCATTCTTGAGATACTTTACTAAGAGGAATATATTCCAGCTCCATCCAGGTAAACACAGAAGATGTAAAGTCTCCATTTGTCATGGCTGCATAGTATTCTATGGTATACATATACCGCAATTTGTTAATCCATTCATGGGTCGATGGGTACTTGGACTGCTTCCATGACTTGGCAAACATGAATTGGGCTGCAAAGGCATTCTGGTGTAAATATCCTTGGTCATTTGAAATCTTAGGTCATTTCAAAAGTTTTGTCCATTTTTATGAATCTACTTTAAACTGTAATATCTCAGTGAATATTTATTCAATTTAATCGAAATAAGCGCCATTTGAATCAGTGCACTTTTGCCAACGTAACACAAGTTGATTGGGTGCTCAGGATTCGATGAAGTCAACAAAGGCCGTTTTTGCTAGGTCCTGATTGGTAAAGGTTTTACCAGTGAGAAAGTTATCGAAGTGCTTGAAAAGATGGTAGTCGGTTGGCGAGAGGTCTGGGAAGTATGGTGGGTGGGGCAGAACTTTGACGCTCAATTCCTTTAATTTTCAGATGGTGATTTGTGAGACGTGCGGCCGGGCATTGTCGTGGAGCAGGATTGGACCTCTTCTGTTGACCAGTGCTGGCTGCTGCTGACGCAATTTTTGGTACATTTCATTGATATCCTCACAATAGGACTCTGCTGTGATGGTTTGGCCTGGTTGCAGAAAGTTATAGTGAATCACACCAGCCGCTGACGACCATACAGTAACCATGATCTTTTTTTGGTGGGGTTTCGCCTTTGGGAAGTGCCTGGGTGGCTCATCGGTGTCCAACCACTGTCCCGAACATTTCCTATTGTTGTAGAGAATCCACTTTTCATCACACGTGATGATCCAATCTAAAAAAGGATCATTTTGGTTGTGCAAAAGCAATGAAGAATAAACCTCGAAACGTGACAATTTCTGCCGATCGTTTAAATCGTGGGGCACCCACTTTTTGAGCTTTTTGACCTTTCCAATACGTTTTAAACCATCAAAAACCGCATGGGAGCTGACACCCAGTACTTCTGCCATACCACGCACCGTTTGTGATGGGTCGGTCTCCATCAGGGTCCTCAAATCCTCATCCTGGATTATTCCAGATTGACCACTTCGGGGCTCATCTTCAAGGCTAAAATTTCCGGAATGAAATTTTGCAAACCAATGTTGAACAGTGCATTCATTAACACTATCATTGCCGAATGCCTGGTTAATTTTTCGGGCTGTTTTGGCAGCACTTTTGTTCAATTTGAATTCGTAGAGAAAAATTGGCCGAAAATTGCTTAATGACATCATATAGTAATAGGCTGAAAAGAATAAAAAAAATTAAAAGTAGAAAAAAATGAACAGCATCAATGTATAGAGTACAAAATTCTCC